>JAOUQZ010000051.1:9669926-9690184 GCA_028564935.1 Neosilurus hyrtlii | reverse complement strand
CGTCGATAGTGGGGCTTGAACCCCCGACCTTGGGATCAGTAATCCAGCACCTTACCACCAGGCCACCACTGCCCCAACATGCACATGATTTCATGTTATTGTGATACTTACCTGAACTGTAGTACGCTGCTGCCAGGCCAACTGACACAATACCTAGATCAAGAAAAGGAAACCATCACGTGTCATGAAGAGGACAGAGGAGATGCAGTTCCTTGTAAGTAAATTGCACAACTCCATTTTTCAACTTCCCCCATTCATACCAGCAAACAGGGACCAAGATCGAATCCCTGGTGACCTTTTCAGATGAAGAAGATCATTCGTGTGCTTTTCAACCACCATGTACACCATCTGTAAAGCAGTGTTTAGACTTGAAGGAAGAACATGAATAAACAGGCAGCATGTTTACAAGTTGCACAATTTCCTGTTCAACATCACTTTACACTGCATGACAAGCTACAAATGAGTTCTCCGACACCGTGGGGATATCTGCACATCAGGAAAACATCCCGGCAGAGCCGCAGTGTTTTGAAGACACCAGGACATGCACTGTAAGCACATGATCAGCACTGATGGGCAGGACAACACCCTCCGCGCGCTCGTGCCCGGAGAAGACGCGGTCACGAGACGGTGAAGCTGCACAAACCCGGAAGCAACCTCAAATAAACAAACAAACTAATAAATAAACAAACAAACCCCTTACCTTTATCCAGTCTTTAACGCGCCCGTGAATCGAAATAATCGGATCCACGAAATAACAGACTTTAACGTGATAACACACGCTTTCTTCCGGTCCATACGTTTCAAAGAAAGCCACTTTCGGGAATTCCCAACTTCCGCCAAAGCGCAGTGAATTCTGATTGGATGGGGACAATTAGAAACACCTCCTCCTCTTAAACTCCACCCATAAATATTTCTAATTTAAAAGGTGTGTAACGGCTGTTTCCTCAACGGCCGCTTATTGCGGCTGTAGTGCGCTACCGAAGGGCGTGAAAAAAACGTTATTCCACACGTACAACCTTCAAGTGCACTCGAAGAAGGGGTTAAGGATTCATTGGGGATTTGCCCCCAACGTTGCAAAGTGCTGTTTAGACGTGAGAGAAAAGTCGCGGAATGAATTATTTTTGAATCATTTGCTGTACATACCTGTACATTAAAGGGGACACAGCGTATATCGCCGCTAAATCGCAATAAAAGTGTTAATTTTATTTTTTTTTGTCAGTAAAACAAAGGTAGTGACGTCGTTGCATGCGCGTGAGAGAGGCAATGCGGGTTGGCGCATGCGCGCTGTCCAAGCTAAAGGACAATGAAGTGTGTTATTGTGCTGTGGTACCATGGAGTTTCTTATTTGTGTATTTTCTGCCGAGTTTCGATGAGACTGAATGACACAGCCGTTCCTCAGCTCTCGACCATGTGACTGGACGCTCTGGACGTCTTTATGAAGGAGATTTTGGAGCTCGCACCGATCACGTGCAGAGTTCCTGCTCGGACACTGTTCTCAGGGTTGAACCGGATTCGTGTTTGCAGCATTGGAGCTGTTTCAGTGCCTCTGTCCTCCACACTGGATTTACCTACTGTAAGAAGGGAAGGATAATTGATTTCCAAGTCGAACTGTCAGCAGTCGCCTTATAGGTAACAACCCCCCCCCCCCACACACACACACCCCATCAATAACACTTCCTTATAATTAACTAGTAATCCATCTGTCATCCACTACTTAAAGACATCATGAAAAAAATACACACTCATCTTAAATCTCTTTATTCCTGATAAACAAAACAGTAATCATCGTTAAAACCTTTGTGGGAACCTTTAATCATCAGACACTTGTTTTCACATTAGTCTTAATTTATGTTTATATATGATGGCACTTTCTCCTTCCCAAAATATATCATTATATAGACTTATTTCACAGGATCTCAAGTCCCGTCCCACAGCGCATGCATGCATGGATGGAAAGATGTTTTAGTTTCTCCCCTGACTCCTCTCCAGTTAGGTGAAATAGTTTGTGGTTCTTTCTGCAGGGATTTCATGCACAATGTCCGAGGTTACCATCACGAAAAGAAAGGAGAAATGTGAAAATTGCACTAAACAGGTAATCCAGCTGACTTGAAAATATCCCCGCGTTATAGGATTCATTTTCACAGACATGAGTTGGGTACGGCGGTATACTTGTTTCTAACCTCAATTTTGTTTCCTAGTGCAAGAAGAAACCGAGTGATGAAGCTGGAAGTGGACAGCAAGATGCCAGTGTTGCTAATGGAGAGGTGACTTTTTTTTTTCTTTTTTTTTTTTTTCTCCTCCCAATGCAATCTGTAGGAAAATACTTAATCAGTTTTCTTCAGAATTAGGTGGTGGTGGCGGCTTACTGATTAAAGTAATAATGAGTAATATCGTTTATACCTCAGCAGTTTTGTTTCATGCTTTCAAGGCACGGATATGTAAATGTATTTGCATGGATTGTTATTTTGGTATATTTGTGTAAATAGGGATCACAGGCATTATTACAGAAAAGTTAGAAATCTTGTTCCTGTTTAGGATGAGATTAAGGAGTTGAATATTAGAGAAACTTGTTTCCTCACTACAGCCTGTTTTATGTTTGGATAATCATTTAGCTATTACAGAACTGTCCTGACTTGGGGATTTTCCCTGTTAGGAATAGTGTGATCTATGTCTTCTATTCAAAATAACAGCTGATGAAGGCAGTAGCATTATGTCCGTATTGCAACAAAGATGAAGAGGTTGAAATATACTGGTTGAAAGGCTGCTCAGACTGTATGATGGTGCAATAATCTGTATATATTAACAGCCAAAATAATTAATCATGAATTTGTTTAACTTGGTACACTGATGAGATGGCATGAGCCACCTTTTTACCACACCATGTCTTTCCTCATCTGCTAATACAGTTGATGTCTTCAGTGTCTCTTGGGTAATATTGTCTACCATTTTTTTGTATGTTTTGGTCCATAGTAGCATTCAGAGCCAATGTTTTTCATGTCAAGCAGCCTAGTCATTGACATTGTAGGAATAGATACTGACATGACAGGATGACTGCCAGTAAAAACAACCCATCACACTTATAATAATTGTTTGGATTTCTTAAAATAATAGGAGTTTTGAGTGAGGATATGACATAGCCATGTGTTTTGGAATTGCTTTTCTAATAGGAAGATATCTGTCTCTGCATAATACTTTTCTGTTGAACATAGTTGGTATGATGTACTTTGTAGGTGAGTGGTCAGCCTGCTTTGTTAAGCGCGTGTCTGTCCTGTGACGGCTGCGTGTCTGAGGAAGAGAACCAGAAAATCTCCCAACAGAGCCTGCAGGAAATCAACCATGTCCTGGCACTCAATAAGGTAGCAAACAGCTTGGATTGTTGCCATAATGTCTGTCCATAAAACCATCTCGGCGATGTTACTTATGACCGAATCGGATCTCATGCTGTTTTGTGTGTGTGTGTTTGTGCGTGAGACAGAAGTGCGATTCCTCAAAGCACAAAGTCCTGGTGGTGTCTGTGTGTCCTCAGTCATTGCCATTTTTTGCTGTGAAATTTCATCTAGACGTCCCGGCAGCTGCTCAAAAGCTCTGTGGCTTCCTAAAGAGTGTGGGTGAGTCCCCGTGCTACGCTGCCCGTTGTCACTCGTCACCTCCTTTTGATTTTTGCATTTATGCGATCACTTTTATTTTTAAATGTAAGTGCATGTGACTCAATGTGATCAATGAGTCAGTGGTGTGATTTCATTTTCAGAAGGAACACTAGGAGTGATTTATCTTTGTTTTCAGGAGTGAAATATGTGTTCGACACAACACTGGCTGCTAGCTTCAGCATTCTGGAGAGTCAGAGGGAATTTGTGCAGCGATATCGACGAAGGCACAGCGACATCCATGCCATGCCAATGTTCACCTCCTCATGTCCAGGTAAAACGTTTCTCATGAGTGTGGGGATATGTTTGTGTCCATGTTCTATTGTACAGAGCGTGGCCAAGAATACTCCCAACAGAACTAAATATGGATGTAATCACGATGTCTTAAAATAATTAGTCCTTCTTGGCTTTGGAATATTATTCTTTATCTAGACACATTAATAAGCATTGCAAAATGAAACCTGTGTGTGTGATGCAATGTACTCTCCTTTTGGGGCGTAGCTGAGTTAAGATAGCCACGGCATCCTGCTGTTGTGAGATAAATAGCACTTTATAGTCTCCCACCCTCCCATCTCAGAGACAGTTAGAACCTTAACTGTTACACTGCTACAGGCCACTTTAGTGGCTCGTGTCCTCCTGTATGGCAAGCTGGTATATCGGTTTCTTGCTACCACACCAAGGAATAAAGGGAGCCTCTTCAGTGTCTTCCGAACTTATTTATCTATTATGCGAGTTCATTGTCAAAATACAGATGTTATGTAATAATAATTCACTGAATATTTAAGAGTATTAGCTGTTAGTGAGATTTTGGTTGGCTGTTGTAAGAAAATGTCTTTATTTCTTTTTTTTATTCAATAAAAAATCCCCAGCTCTCCTGGGTCATACTGTCAGATAAAATACAGCACTACAGTTCTGAATTGTAATAGAAAATCTAGCAGCGCAACATTTAATAATGTGTCAGTAGTGGCTAGCTAAGGGTCTGGGTTAATGATCAGAAGGCCACGGGTTTAAGTCCCAGTACCACCAAGCGGCCACTGCTGGGCTCTTGAACAAGGCTCTTAACCCTCAACTGCGCAGTAGTATAAATGAGAAAAATGTAAGTTTCTCTGGATAAGGGCGTCTGCCAAATACTATAAGTATATGTTAATCATGCAGGTGTGTAAACGCTTTCTCTTTGTGAGTGTTCTTATAAGGAATAAATAAATTTTAAATTCGAACATGCCATGCTAAAAAGTAGTAATTTTCATATTGTATTAGTGCATAGTGGGCTAGTTTGCAAGTTCAGCACGTCAATGCAGACAAAGGGAAATGTAAACTCCTGCACAAGGGACAACTCTTCTAAGACCAGTGTTCTTTAATTATAAAGTCTCTGATAAAGCATGTTTTTCCCCTTGACGGGAGGTCAACTATTGGGTGATGTCTGGCCATGAGCTGTGGTGTTTCTTTCTTCATACTGCACATAAAAATGTACAAGTGCTCTGATTACACAAGGCAGTAAACATGCTGCTAAACTACTACTGCTGAACTACTTTAACATTTAATATTTATCCAGAACAACTTACATGGTATGTAGTAGTACAGGGACTTGAACCCCTGACCTTCTGATCAGTAAGAGTCTTAACCACTGAACCACCACTGCTCTATAACTAAGTTTTTAATAGCCTTCAGATTTAATCTTGTTTCTGCACGTCTGATTTGTCTACGCCGGAGTACATGTCATACTGAGCAGAGATCATAATATAACATGCCGTCCTGACCGAGCTCATAGTCACTCAGTCGATACGATAGCTGCCCTGTGCTGAATTAATTAACTGTTTGTGTCTGTCTGTGATTCATTAGGATGGATCCGTTATGCAGAACATGTGCTGGGTAGTCTGGTCACTCCTCACATCTGTACAGCGAGGTCACCTCAGCAGGTCATGGGTTCCCTGATCAAAGATTATTTCACCAGACAGCAGGTTAGCTTCTCACTGAGGGATCCCTTCCCTGATTTTATAGTTATTATTAATAGTCATTTTTCAGATTTCTGAGTCTTGAAACTGGTCATCTGAATATGAAAAGAACACTGCCTGGTCTTTTCCCAATCCTTAACTAAGTTATTATGTATGGGTGTTGTGAGATGCTTTTCTGCTCAACTACAGATGTAAAGAGTGGTTATGAGTTACTGTTTTCCTCTTTTCTCCTTTGTTAACCATTCCCTTTATTCTCACTGTCCAAGTCACAGAGATCCCATTTTCTCTTCGTTCTGAAGTTTGATGTGAACACTAACTGAATCTTGTGATTTGTATCTGCAGCATGATACGCACTGTGATTGTTACATAATTGGATAATTGGATAAATGAGCAAGTGTACTAGGGTTCCTAATAAAGTGGCCAGTGATTAAAGCGTATGTACACTGAACAGCCATAACATTAAAATATTTTGACCTCTGACAGGTGAAATTAATAACGTTGATTATCTCGATGCATTGCTTCCTTGTGTCCGTGAAGAGTCAGTTCTGGAATTTGATGTGTTGGAAGCAGGAAAAATGGGGAAGGGGAAAGATCTGAGTGACATTGTCAGGGGTGATATTGTGATGATCAAAAGACTGCGACTGGGTTTGTTCATCTCCAAAACAGCAGGTCTTGTACGAAAGGTGTTCCAAGGAAGGCCAACCAGTGAACTAACCAGGGTGTAATGGGTGCCCAGGGGTCACTGATGATGGGGAGTGAAGGCTAGTACGTCTGGTCTGATCCCACAGAAGAGCTACTCCTGCACAGACTGATGAAACTGGTAGTGCAGGCTATGATAAAAAGGAGTCAGAACACATAGTGCATTGCAATTTCTTTTCTGTATGGAGCTGCTTAACCACATACCAGTCAGGTGGTGTTAATGTTAAGGCCAATGGATGTATATAGATAAGTTGTGGTTCTCTAAAATTAACATACATCAGTGATTTGCTTCTCATCATGGTGGCCTTTACATTTCCCTGCATGTCTGCATTAATAGTTAATATTTTGCATGGCCTGAATGATTCCTGTGTTGTCTTGGCAGAAGCTGAGCCCAGAGCAGGTGTACCATGTCGTAGTAGCTCCCTGCTTTGACAAAAAGCTGGAAGCAGTGAGAGAAGAGTTTTACAACAGTTTGCTCCAAACAAGAGATGTGGACTGTGTGCTTACTTCAGGTAAGAGATCCGGATATCTGCTGCTGTTCCAGGTGATGTTGGTTGATTCTGCTGAGTCACTGTGTATGTTTTTCTGTACTTCTGTCCTTCATCTGTGTAACTGCCTTACTAGGTGTTATGTCTGGAGCACTGTAACCTTTGTAACACTTGTGGGTAATTCAAGGATGTTGAATTGGTAAACTATTGTTAAAATGTTCAGTGGAGGAAAAGTATGTTTTGAATCATGTATCTGTACAAGGTTGACAAGCAGATACAGATTTTTTTTAATAATAAAACTATAACTAGGTGAATGGTAGGATACTTTTTTTTATTTATTTATTTATTTTTTTTTTATATGTAAAGTCTTTTGCTTTCTGAAGCAATTTTGTTCATAGTAATCAGTAATCTGAAATAAGCAATTATAGAATGGGTTAAAGTATGATGTGGAGAATTATTCAGATCAGGAGGGTTTTATCAGCTGAAGCAGAAGGCCAATCTGAATAATTCTCCATATCATACCAAAGCCAGAATTCTAGAACGTTATTCATTTAAACTATTTTCAAGTCCAGAGGAAAGCGCGTTGTAGCCAATGTAAGGCAGCTGAAAACGCCGCATTCTATTCCCTGCTAACGCCGTTTATGATTCCATTCTAGAAAAACTAATTGAGAATATGAAATGAAAGTATTTGACAGTAAGGACAAGTTTGTTTTTTTTCTTCCATCAAACATGTCTTTATTGGCTCATTGTAAGCAGTCTTAAGAGCGAGCAGCCATTTTCTGGCTTACTTTGTTTGGGATGCATAGATAGCAATTAAAATAGATAGGCTAGACCCTACAGGCAGCACTGTGGGGTGATGGAACTCTCTTGGTTGTTGCTACTCACTTTCAGATATGATTTACAACAGCATAAAGAAAATAAAAGAAAACTTTGACAGACTAGGGCCGCAATATTTCGCTGTACTAACTAACTAACCAAGATGGTGAACGGGCAGAACCGTCTGTCGCTGGGTGTAGCCTATTTATCTTATATGATATCTATGAGGAGGAACGTTGGAGCGTGGCATTAACAGGGATTGGATTGTGTAATGAAGCAGATCTATGGTTACTACTCCAATTGTTCAAATAACAGCATACCATAAGTTTATTCGTTTTATACCACAGCAATTTCCAGCTTTACCAATTTTTAAATGTATTAGAGATCATATTTCTTGCCTGTACTATCTAACTATCTATCTATCTATCTATCTATCTATCTATCTATTTATTTATTTATTAAGGATTAAGACTGTAATTTAATAACATCAAATTTTAAAAACTCTAAAATTGAATGGTGAGCTAGTTCAGTTTTATGGATCTGTGAAGAAAGTTCCTGTCCTCTTGTTTTAAATCATCTATATGCGGTTATGCCATCAATTTTGTAAATGATAGTCCAAAAAAAAACAAACAATAAAAAACAAGAACCAGAGGAGCACTCATTGCATGTAAGCCACTAGGCTCAAATAGATTATTATAACTTTGCATACTTGTAATGAAATGTCTCCCTCTAGTGGGCATCTGATAAAGATTTTCTATAAACTTTTATATTTGTTATATCTGACAGTACAGACAGAGCTGCGACTATAGAAAACTAATGAACCTTCTTAGCATTTTGATTCAGCACTGTAGTATAGTTCATGCCCCTCGTGTTTTTATTTGTTAGTCAAGTTGTACCTGTACTGTTTCAGTGGAAATTCAGCACATGATGGAGCAGTGTAATGTCTCTGTGGAAGATGTCGAACCTGTTCCTCTGGATCATGTGTAAGTTAGCAAACATTTTCTGTGGTTAATGTCTTCACTGAGGAAGTAACACAATCTCAGTTACTGAAAGATAGAGGCATGGGGACTGAGGCAGTTATTCTAAGCCAAGATAAGTTTGTAAGTGGTGTTCTGGAGCCAATTGTGTTGAGGTTATTTTTGAGTCAATATCATTATCACAATATCAATTATCAATTTATCTTAGATTTTCAGACTTTGTGAATAATATTGGGCTACAAAAATATGTATATTTCACTTCCCGGCCCAGTTTCTTTAAGACTGAAGGAATTGCTGTACTTTTATAGTGGGTTTTGGTGGTGACTGATAAATGAAAGTGCAGAAATGTGAAAAAGGTGATCGTCTTACCAGATCTACAAATTTAGTTTTTTTTTTTCATTTCTATTTATTTATAACATAAAATCTGCTTTGTAAAATATTCTAGTGGGTTATGGTTTACATTTTACATTTTGTGTGTGTGTGTGTGTGTGTGTGACAGTTTTGGCGAGATCAATGATTCAAGCTTGATGAGACATGAAGGTCGAGGCACTGAAGGTTTTCTAGAACACATTTTAAAGTATGCTGCCAAAGAACTCTTTGGCCTGGATGTTAAAGAGATTGTATATAAGACTCTCAGGTGAGTTGAGCGGTCATGTAGAAAATGTATAGAAATTATAAATGCATTAAATATGAATTCTGAGAAACCTGTTATTTACTGAAACTGAAGTGTGTTGTCAGTATATCAGTTATCATTTCCTTTCATGTGCTGTGTTTCTGTTAGGAACCGAGACTTCCAGGAGGTGGTGCTAGAGCGTGATGGAGAGACACTGCTACAGTTTGCTGCAGTCTATGGTTTCCGGAACATTCAGACTCTTGTGCACCGCATGCGAAAAGGCAAAGTGCCCTACCATCTAGTGGAGGTTCTGTCCTGTCCTGGAGGTATGAATGTTTTCCCGGGGGTTAAACTGACACACACATATACATATACATATAATTTACACACTGTGTGCAAAAAAAAAAGTATTTTTGAGGATTAATTGTTATTGTACTATACAGTGCTCTTGGTCAATCCAAAAAACAAACCCTCAAACCTGAAGATTTAAGTAGTAAAAGTGAAGTTTTGGCTTTCTTAAGAGAATATTTATGTACACACATCTCAGTAGGGTCTAAATAAGGTGAAGAAGGGGGCCATGTCATTAGTTTTTCATCTTTAAGGTCTTTACTGGCCAGCCACACAGTTGAGTACTGTGATGCAGAACGTTGTCCTACATAAAAATTAAAGTCTTCTTGAAAGATGCAGACTTTTTCCTGAACCACTGCTTGAAGAAAGTGTCTTCTAAAAATTGGCAGTAGGTCTGAGAGTTGATTTTGAGCAGGAATTTTAAATGATATCTGTTATAAGCGGCAGTACAAACCCTATTTCTGTTCACCCTGGAAATATTTTATGTTGCATTACATTCACAGTTTCTGGAACTGAATTCATGTAAATAGCCAAGAATAAAAAAAAAAATTTTCCGGACTGCTTTGTGTGTCAGGTTGTTTGAGTGGGCGCGGTCAGGCGGAGGGAGAAGGAGGAAGGCCTGATCGAGCTCTAGTTCAGCAAATGGAGGAAGCATACAGCTCTCTGTTCGTCCGGCTTCCTGAAGCCAACCCTGAAGTCCAGCGTCTCTATGAAGACTGGCTGGATGGCGAGGACTCTCCACGTGCCCAGCAGACTCTTCACACTCATTACAATAAGCACACACAGTCAACCTCAAACACCATCGCACCTGATATACAGTGGTGAAGGAGGACAGAAAAAAGACTTGTTTCACAGCTGACAAACAAAAAGATCAAGGTGTGGCTGTAAAAGACTTCCTGCTATAGGAGTTATGTGACCTCTTAACAGCGAATCTCAGATCTGCTTTTTAAGTTATGTAACTTTCCTTAAGATCATTGAATTAATAATCGACAAAGTGATGTCATGGATTTTAACCTTAGAGTAAAATTAATGAGCGCAATAACATGAGACCATCATTTAATTAATCATAGCTTTGGGTTACATGGACTGTTATTGTCTGGAATTGTTTCATAAATAAAGTGCAAAAAAGTTTATTGGTTATTGGTGCAACACCAGAATAAAAAATGTATTAATTAAAATTATTACCCTTTAATTATTATTTTTTTAAACTATATGGTTTACAAACCATAGTCGTAAACTACTGATCCTGGAATATGTTATTCTCATCATTTCATCCACCAGGGTCCTTAAAGTTTAGCCAGTATATTTGAGTGAAATAATTTGCTTATGTTCATTCATTTTATATGCAGAAAACATTTTGGATTTACTGCCTCCATCACGTAAAAAAAAAAGTCCAATAATGTAATAAAAAGTACTTCAAAGTTTTGTGTAACTTTTCATGTGTTATAGAAGATCATTTAAAGAGATTTGATGCTTTTTACTTTTTTTTTTTGACTCATAAATGTTACAGTGTTGAATGTTGTGTTAGATGATGCTACAGTGTCAAATAACCAGGGTTAGTGCATGTTTCAGTTTTCCCTCTGGACTGAGATTGTTTTCAGATTGTTTTTTCTTTTTTTTGCGGGGGTACACTAGTGTTGGGCTTTCTGATTAGCAAGACTGCCCCCCCCCCCAGTGCTTGTGGAGCTTTAAGGTAATCCATCAGATCGGAGGAGGTACGGTGGATATAAAGACCATAAATTGGAGGAGGAAGCCAAACAGGCTGTCCAATGTGCACACTTAAAACTCAGCTTTTTAGGGTGAGGTGAGGAAGCTGCTTTCTGAAGAGTTGTGGATTTTTTTTGGATTAGAAGTTGTACTCTGGTGTGCCATTAGAAGCAGCGATTATTATTCTATTGCTTTTTTCTTTCTTTTTTTTTTTTACACATTAAAAGTACCCAAAATTTGTTTCAGATAAATTGTATAGTATAAGTACTTAATAGAAGTAAACCCATACTCATGGGTGATGTAAACTTTTGCACTTAATGCTTGCAGTCATTCTTATAATTGTTGGTAGAAAGGTTGGTGGTTAACAATGAATTAGCGCATATCTCCACATGGTGGCGATGTACATCCTTGTGGTAAAATCTACTTCTGGCCTAGCAAGCACCTGTGTTTACACTTTTGTAACAGACAAGATTAGATCATTTAAACTTAGTTTATTTTTCAGGCTCAATAGTCAATCTTTATTCTTTAACACACTGAAGTTCTTGGCTTCATCAGTACTCATCAGTGTACCTAAAGTTGAACAGACTGTATGAGAAAGTGTAGTGTTCCCTTAATTCATATTTGCGCAAGCTTAGATTTCACATTGTTGCCACTAAGATGCCTTTTGTGAGTGCACTGAATGACAGCTGGTGTAATATGTACTCTGCTTGTATGACCACACACCATTTGTTAGGTCAATGCAGGATTGTAACTGGTGTTGGGTGTGTTGGCTGAACCCTGGTCAATGATGAGAATTAAGATAAAACTCACTGATAATAGCTAAGCGTTATCTTTTTTTTTTTCTGCATGCTTCTATAACACTAGAAGTCTAAAGATCTGTGGGTGGAGAGACTCACCCACATATTTGCATCATGTGTCTCTTGAGATCAGTATTGCACCTCAGAGTAATATATTATACGACTGTTATTAAATACTTGCCTTGCTTACATGATTGTCAAATGATCCTTAAAAGCGTGAAATCTATCAGGATTCCTTGACCTCCATCATAAAAAAAAATCTAAACTTTGTCTTTTGGTTAAATTGGTGGGTGGGTGGGGGGGGGTGACATTATACCCCTTGTACTTTAGTTTATAACCCTGTCCTGTCCCTGCCCACTCAAAGAGCCATATTCGTTTTATTATGAAATATAACGTCCGACTTGTTAGTGGGATTAATTTGGAAGGAAATGACCACCGTGGCCTAATGGTTAGAGAAGCAGGTTTGAGACCAAATGCTTGCTGGTTCGATTCCCAAACAAGCAGGAGAAATGTGTGGCGGTGGGGGGATTAAGCAGCACCTTCCATTTCCTCTACTTCCATTGCTGAAATGCCCTTGAGCAAGTCACCTAACCCCCAACTGCTCCCTGGTCACTGCAGTGTGGCAGCCCATTGCTCCAAGTGCTCCAAATTTCCTTTGTTGGGTTACCACAGTATATCAAAGTATTATCACCAAATTTGTTGTCTACACCCCCTCAAGTGTGAATAAGGTGGGATTGTATATGGTTCACCTTGACCTTGTTTCTAGGTCACAAGGTCACTTTTTCTATATTTGATTTTGTTAGTGCAAATACTTTGGAAGGAAATGACATCAAATCTGGTGGATGGGTTCCTCTCAGGAAGGTTGTGGTTGGGAGCCAGCAGGAGCATCTTGACCCCTATGGTCTATTTTCTATTTAAAGTGTACATCGAGGTGTTTTATATATAAAAAAAAAAAAAGAAAAGATCAGAGATTTGCAGTGAGCAAAGAAGATAATTCTAGTCTTTTACAGATGTGGAGAAGGTGTTAAAAAGAGATTCAGGTGTTTACCGAACAATAAAGAGTGAAAATATGTTTTTTTTTTTTTTTTTTTTTTTTAAATATGTGAAATAATTAAAGTGAGAAAGACCAAAAATATAAGAATATAAATATTAAAACTTTTGTTGGGTTGTGTCACTTGTGGTAAAGAGTCATTAATAAAACTCAGACGGAATGTTTGCTCTCGACTGCACGTAATGTTTGATGGCCTCCAATAACTTTAATAATTAAATCAAGCACAATGGCCATTCCTCCAGGGCGGCACTGCGGCATACTGCTTAGTGCGTCCACCTCACAGAAAGAGGATCCTGGGTTCGGTTCTTGTTATCCAACCAACAAGTTATGCAGTTTGCATAACTTTTCTGTGCTTGCTAGGTTTCCCACAGACACTCCAGTTTCCTCCCTCAGTCCATACACATTAGGCCAACTGGATGTTCCAAATTCCCTTTTGGTGTGAGTGCAAATGGTTGAGTGTGTTGCCTTGACCCAGTGTTGGCTGAGATAGGCTCCAGCCTCCCCATGGCCCTAGTAGGATAAATTGCTTTGTGAGCTGAATGAGAGGCAATCTGTTCCTTCCTCTCTTTGTTTTACACTCATACAGAGACACAAACAGCCCACATCACGTGTGATGCGTCACTAGACATGGCACACACCAAACACATGCACTGTACTTTTTTACTTTTTTTTTAAAGACATGGCAGTTTGTAGAACAGCATGCAAGACTTGATTGGTGGTGTCTCCTGTCAGTCATGCTTACGTCACGTCGCTTTTAAGCAAAGCCGCGTCAAGGCAGCGCTCGAGTTGGGGAGTGAGCGCTTCTTAAGTTGGAGAACTGCGGAGGAAGTGTCACATCTCATCCTCTCCACGACCGCTGGCTGCGTGGGAACTTCTCCGGACGGGTTTTTCTGGGAAGTGGAGCGTCTTTAAGTCTGCCCGAGCGGCCCCGGCGGCTTCGTTTCACTTGAACCCGAGTTGTTGTCCGTCCCCGTGAATCCGCTGCAGGTTCCCGCGATGTCCGGCGACTTGAGGCCCCGGCTGTGTGTGCTGGAGAAGGGCAGCGACGGCTACGGCTTCCACCTGCACGGAGAGAAGCACAAAGCGGGGCAGTTCATCCGCCTGGTGGAGCCGGACTCCCCGGCCGAGCGGTCTGGTCTCAGGGCCGGCGACAGACTGGCGTTCGTGAACGGTGACAGTGTGGAGGGTGAGAGCCACCAGCAGGTCGTGTCCCGGATACGAGCCGTGACGGGGAAGCTGGAGCTTATCGTCGTGGATGCCGGGACGGCGGAGTATCTGAAGAAACACAACCTGACGTGCAGGAAGGAGTTCGTGACTGACGGAGTGCCGACACTGGAGCCCGACACCGCCGCGCAGGAGAGGAACGGCACCGCCATCGAGTCCAGCCCTGAACCCGAACCTGATCCGGCCCCTGCCTCTGCCCCTGACCCTCTTCCTGCCCCTGCCTCTGCCCCTGACCCTCTTCTTGCCTCTGCCCCTGCCTCTGACCCTCTTCCTGCCCCTGACCCTCTTCCTGCCCCTGTTCCTGCCTCGAATGGAGACCTGGGCCTCGATTCACTCAGCCTGAGTTCCAAGGTAACTTTAAATCAGATCAAGAAATCCGTTTTACCCTGTATTTGCCCCCCCCCCCCAATGGGTGGCACAGTAACCCCAGCTGCCAGAATTTAGGGCTCTGAAATGCCTCCAGAACTCATGAAACTCAGCTCATGATTTCAAATCACACCACACCCACCTCCAATCACTCCTGCGCACTACTGCTTCATGTGACACACAAGGTCCTATATCATTTTTTATTATTTCAGGTTTGATGGTTAAATCTGGGGTTACTGGTGGGTGCTGACACTCCGTGCCAAAGGACAAGTCATGGGGGGAAAAAAATCTTAAAAAGCGATCGTTTGCTTGACAGGAGACTCCCTGGGGGACCCTGACAATTCTATAGATCCACAGGGAGAAGTAACGTGATGTAGGAGGGATATAAAATCCCTGACATGTGATGATACTCAACTTCATCAACAGTCTGTATTATTATTATTATTATTATTATTATTATTATTATTATTATTATTACAACTTTATTATCACTGTACTGTTCTGACCTGCCAGTCTGCTAATAGTCTAATTAGTGTCGTGGTATAATTAAATGTTAAGCCAGATTTTATCACTCGCTCACTCATTTGCCGAACCGCTTAATCGTACTAGGGGCGTGGAGAGGCCGGAGCCTTTCTCAGCTAACACTGGGGTGGGAGGGTGGGGTGGGGTGCACACTGAACAGCTCGCAAGACCATCGCAGGTCGAACACCCACATAACCATTCACACTCACACGTAGAGGTGATTTGTGACAGCCAGTTAGGCTAATGTGCATGTCTTTGGACTGTGGGAGGAAACCAGAGTATGTGGAGGAAACCCACACAAGTACGGGGAGTACATGTGAACTCCATGTAGAAACACCCTCGCCAAGCTGGGGACTCAAACCCAGGACCTTTTTGCTGTGAGGCAGATGTGCTAACCACTATGCCATCCCAACAGATATTATTATTTTTATTATTATTAAAGGTAATAATAACAATAGTATCATAGGGCATACCTTTTTGAAAAATTTGTTTGTTTGTTTATTTTATGAGAGACATATCAGGTCTTTTATCATTTGGGTTTTTTATGCAACTCTCAATAACAATAGATGCACAAAAGATCCAACAGCCGTGCAAAAGTAATATCCAGAGTCTGTTTAAGCTGATTAATGATTTCAAACATTGTGATGTGACCATTGCATTTCCTGTATGAACTTCCTGTTGAACGGATAAAAGTAATAAGGTTTTAATACCATGAAAGCAGTATGCCTCAATACGAACACCACACGAGCTCATGTGGCTTTTTTAGTTTTAGCTCCAGACGCATATTTGGATTGTTGGACAGCCCGAGTTACGTTTCTGGTGTCTAATGTTTGTTTAGTCCAAGGGATTTAGTAAATAAACAATGCATGTAACTTTTGTTGGACTCACAAGTTACCAAAGTGGAAAATAATGATTGATTGGTTTCTCTCTCATGCATCTTCCTGTCTATGATTCATCCACTACCAGGCTTAGAGACACCTGTTTATAAAAGGGATGTCCTTATTTTTATTCTTTTTTGTTTGTAGAAGATACTGAATAAAATGAAATAATGGAGTTATTCAGGCTGTGTAGATTGTTGGCAGTCCAGTTTAATGAAGCTCGATCCAGGAAGCTTTTCCTGAAGTCGACAGCCAGACAGAGCACTTCACCGCTTCTGTTGATTTCTAAAAGAAATCTTCCTGTCTGGGATAATTTTACCTCCACTGAAACTGGAGACTCCTTAAACAAATGTCTCCTCCCAGGGCATTTCTGCTTATAAAAGATTACACATCTGTCGTGTGTCAGACCCCCCACCCCCACCGTGACGGTGGCGGTTAGCACGTCTGCCTCACAGCAAGAAGGTCCTGGACTTGGGTTTCTGTGTGGAGTCTGTATGTTCTCCCTGTGTTTGCGTGGGTTTCATACGGGTACTTCAGTTTCCTCCCACAGTCCAAAGACATGCACATTAGGATATTTGGCTTTTCCAAATTGCTCCTAGGTGTATATGTCAGTGAGAATGCTTTTGTGTGTGTGTGTTGCCCTGCAATGGACTGGCGAGCTGTTCAGGGTGTACCCCGCCTTCACCCAGAGTCGTCTAGATAGGCTCCAGTTTCCCCGCGACCTTAGTAGGATTAAGCGGTCTGACTGCTGTTTAAAAAAAATCAACACAATCCAACCAATCAGAATCAAGTGGTCATTAATTTATTAATTCTGGCGTGTCTACAAGTTTCGCTGCTAGTATATGACAGGATGACAAAATACAGACAGAACGCTTATCAGGCATTACAGAGATAAAGCTGGCAGTTTCACCTTTGGGTCCCTCCGTAAAGAATCCTCGTGGTGATAAGATGTATGTAATCCCGAAGGTTTCCAAAGCGCATGATGCTGGCTGGTATTCGGTGGTACAAGGTTGAAGAATTTGTACAGATTGTGCAACAAGAGCAGAACATGTCTTGGATACAACTTTCCCACTAATTCCACCTCCACCCCCCCACCCGGGTGTCTTACTCCGCACCTCTTTTTGCTTAAGTGTGCCCCTGACATTTCTGAAGGATTAGCTGGAATTCCTTTCAATTCAGGATTTTGGGATCTGACACAAAGCCCATTTTCAGTTGACATCTTATTGGCAACAGCACCATGAGAACGTTGGATTCCCCCAGCAAGAGTGGAATAGATCAGATTGTCTTAACGATATGCCGAGGCCATGCCGTTAACCAGTTTATGGCCTGTTGAATGTGTTTGTTCCAGTGACGGACCAGGCTAATTAACATTTGCAGGAATCCATTAGCTGTGTATGTAAATAGATACCTTTTTATTGTGGCAGCAGGTACAGCACATGAATTATCACATCGACAGTGTGCTTCTGACATGCCAGGATATTTCAGGTACATCAGATAATAATACCGCCCGTAGTGCACAGCTGCAGGAAATTACACACTTTCAACTTGTATAACACGAACTACAGTTTAGACTAAGCAGCACCAAAAAAAGGTTGACTAGAGACCAGAAAGAAATAGAGTTAATTCTAAAACAGTAAGCTTTAATTTTTTACTTTCACCTTTCTGTTTATTATTATTATATATATATATATAGTGGTAGTGATTCTACACAAAAATGTATTCATATATGTATATAATTTAATTTATTTAAATTTTTTTTAAACAACCATTTTACAATTTACACCTATAAAGGTGTTTCTAGCCCAGGACACTGCATTCAAGGTTTTTCGTGATTCAAAGTGCCAACAGTGCATTTGTGAGTGTCAGCTGTGCGGGGTTTAATGAGCAGTGCTGGTTACTCTTTTACAGAACAGTTTGATATGTATACAGTACTCGAGATGAGAATTTTGAACCTTCGAGCCGTAGTGTCAGTGTTGCATGCTGTGGTAAAGCACGAGAGCGATTGCACACATTCTAGCTTTTGCACCGCAGGTTGAACTAAAGGTGTGGTATTTTAAAATGGAATACAGAGAGGTAGAGATGAACGAAGGCAGAATAAAAGTCTCTTGGCTCATATAAGAAGCATTTATTTTATGAACGAAGGCAGAATAAAAGTCTCTTGGCTCATATAAGAAGCATTTATTTTATGAACGAAGGCAAAATAAAAGTCTCTTGGCTCGCATAAGAAGCACTTATTTTATGAACGAAGGCAGAATAAAAGTCTCTTGGCTTATATAAGAAGCACTTCATGTAATTTGGTAAAATCCTTTTCATTGGCAACCTGTGAATATTTTTTGTAGTTTATTTATTGGCGCGGTGTCAGAAAAGACTGACCTAGGTTTTGGTGCAGTGGACTTGAAAGCTGTGCACTTGTGTTCATATATACGATGTGTGCATGAAATATGTGTGTTGTGGGGACTCATGAAAACAATAAGATTGTTGTGCGACAATTTATTTAGTTATTTTTTAATATATATGACATATGTATGCACTGTGATAAAAGTCACACAATAAATGTGGGTATGTAAGGAAGTCCTGTGGGTTTAATGTAGGGTGGTCATGGGACTGTTGTAAGAAAACTGTACCACTTGTAACTGCTTCACTCGATTATTTCATTTTTTTGCCGAACACAAAATCATATTAGGATTGCAGGGAGGCTGGTGCTCATCTCAGCTGACACTGGGTGGAGGCAGGGTACACCTTGAATAGCTCGCCAAACCATTGCGGGGCAATACATGCAGGCCCATTTACACCCACTCTCACACCTAGGTTCAATTTGGAACAGCCACTTAGCCTAATGTACATGTCTTTGGGTTGTGGGAGGAAATTGGAGTACCCGGAAGAAACCCCCGCAAGCACGGGAAGAACATGCAAACTCCAAACAGAAGCGCCCAAGCCTGGAGCCTTCGTGCTGTGAGGCGGATGTGCTAACCATGACGCCACCTTGAAGCAGTAACTGCTTCGGATGACACAAAACATGTATGTAATTCGTTTGTCTAATCTAATGCAACATTACGACATTGTAGGGTATCGCACAACAGACCTAGGACATGGACCTGACGTCGAGATTTAGATACCAGACGAAAAAGCGTTAAAGACGTTCAAAACTTGAGAAAGGGTTTATGAAGTTACAGATGTTCCAACTCACTCACAGCTGCTCACGAACCTAAGGACGGACAAAATGCTAGATCGACAGTTAAGCAGATTTCATAATCATGTAGTTCCCTGATGGACGAATAGGTTCAACGTCCAAAGAAAGAAGATGTGCTGAGCTTCCTGTAAAATTTAGAAGAAAAAAAAAAAGTTTTCATATGGTGTGTGAAAAACAGAAATAGGAGACACAGTACAGCGTGACCCAGGGGGGTAATTAGATTAGTCTAAGCTGTTTGTATGATACGCAGCCATTAGCTAGTTCATATTTAATATGAATATACAAGCAGATGATCATTTTTGAAATGGATTCCCTTCACTGACTCTCAGACATCTGTAAAAGTTAAAGCTACGCAAGTGCGCGTTTTCTCCATCTGTCTGTATACATGTACTGTATGTGCATATTTCATCCAAGCAATTAACAAAGTGTTTTTGAAGTCCTCATCATCCATGAATGACTCCTTTGTTGATGGTTTTCTCTCAAACTCTTTGCTTGTTATGCTTTTTTTGTTTCAGAGATCATTCAGAAGTGAAACCAGTGAATAGCCCATCGTCAGAGTGGCTGTCCATTTAACTCGCACTAAGACCTCTTTGTTTAAAACCAACCCCAGTGGGGTACTATTTGCAAACTGAGATGAGATTTTGGTGTGGAAAGCACACTCGCACTCTCTCTCTCTCTCACACACACACACACGCACACACACACACACAGTTTAGTGTTATTCAGTCATTTTTGTGGACTGATTCACATAACAGTATGAATAACCCAGTATGATGTAATATTGTATAAATGTAGGTTTTTGTATTTTATCTGAAGATACTAGCACGGTGGTGCAGTGGTTAGCACATCCACCTACTGGGTTTGAGTCCCGGGCTCGGGCATTGCCGTGTGGAATTTGCACGTTCTCCTTGTGCTTGTGTGGGTTTCCTCCAGGTACTCCGGTTTCCTCCCACAGTCCAAAGACATGCACATTAGGCTAATTGGCT
>JAOUQZ010000051.1:9640300-9652627 GCA_028564935.1 Neosilurus hyrtlii | reverse complement strand
TAAAGCTGCTTTGTGACAATGTCAATTGTAAAAAGCGCTATACAAATAAAACTGACTTGACTTGACTTGACTATAAATGGGTACCAGTAAGAAATACTGGGAAGGTAAGGTACAGTGGTTAGTAACTTGTAAATGAACTCCAAGGACAGACAATCAGTAAACCAGCAATTATGGGATGGAAACTGGTGAGATTTCATTTTATGGTGTTGTTATCTCTTCAGCTTTATCAGTCTGATTGTTTTGTAATTGCTGATGAGTTGTTGTTTTTTTGTGGGGGAGCAGAAATTAGTCCTACACAGCTGCTCAGCATCATTTTATAATGTTGGAGTCCAAACACTGTAGAATGTCTTTGAATATGTTAAAATAAACTACAGTGCTCCTTTCCTTCAGAGAAAACATACTGGATATACAACTGATCTATTGCTACTGTTGCCAGGTTTCCAGCAGCGTGCATGCAGAGGTTGATGTCTCAAGCAGGTTGACATCAAGACCTGTACGTTTTTGCAGTTGACAGGAAAACATGCCAGCATCGCTAAAAGGAATCAATGACCTCAGCTGTACGATTCTGACAGAACGGACAGTTTGAACTGGTTCTCAACTGGAAACCAGGTCACATGTTGATAGAAACATGTTACTGTAATGGCTCGGGCCCCAATGGTCGATTTAAAATAAAACGTGTAGGTGTTCCCAGTGAGCAGAGAACCTTATCAACATGCATAGCTGAAATCTTTGTCTCTAACTTTGAGAGAGGAGGAAAAAAAGATGAGAATTGTGATGTGTTTTTCGTGTTACTTCCTTTGAGGAGAAAAAAGATGCAAGTGATGACCGTTAATTGTCACATGCTGTAGCACGCTGTAAACGAAAACAGCAAACCCTGCCATGTTTTATTCCTTACCTCATCAACACCTTCTAACCAATCAGAACTGAGAATTCAGCAACATGCTTTACTCACTCAGTCTTTAGCTAAACCGCAGAGCCTGGAGCCTATATCAACCGACACTGTGGGAGCCAGTGAACACCCTGAACAGCTCACCAGACCATCACAGGGCCAACACTCACAACCATACACACTCACACCTAGGGGAAGTTCTGAACATCCAATTCAGCCTAATGTGCCTTTCTTTGGACTGTGGGAGGAAACCGGAGTACCCAGAGGAACAATGTGGTTTAGCAGAATTTTAAACAGGATCTTGTACTATTGATTATTATGTGATAGAGTGTTGGGTTGTGTACATGACATCAGCGGTGTGGTTCGATTGTGCTGACATGTTTTTGGCTTTGCTATTGTGCAGATGAAGGAGGGAGCGAGTCCCACTCCATCCAACGCTTCCTCCACTGCATCTATCCCTGCTGAGACGACCAGCAGCCCCCCAACACAGGTCAGTGTGATAGTGACACACACACACACTGTTTGTTTTGCAAATGCTGACTGTTAGATACAGCCACGTCACGTCCTGATGTTCATCATATGAACTTATCGTTGATGTGTGTGACAGGTGAAGGCAGTGGAGAGGAGCACGAATGCAAATGCACCCTCATCGCTGGATCTAAACATTTCCCTGCAGCAGGCTAAAGAGCGTGCGCACCAGAAACGCTCCAACAAGAAAGCGCCACCTATGGACTGGAGCAAGAGGAGCGAGGTGTTCAGCAATCTCTAAAGCAGCAGCTTTCTCCACCAGTATCACACATCTTTTTAGTTCCTTTATTTATAAACTTCACACATTTGTCCCGTGTATGAGGCCAGCTCCTCTGGTTTATACACACACACACACACACACACACACACACACACACACACACATACACATCTATTAGGGATGCAGAGAAAAGACATTTCCCCTGGGGTAATAGGGAATGAGATCACAATTTCGAATTAATTGCTGTTTTGTTTGTTTTTGTTTTTTTTCCCGTCCATTCATCCAAACACATGCACCCCCTCCCCCCAATGAACATTTAAAGCCAGTGTTATTTTTGTCCTTTTGTGTTTTTATTGATCTTTATAGACATTTTATGGAACTATGATAGAGATTAGATTTTGATTTGATATTACTTTTTCATGTACAGTGTAGATGTAATGAATTCAGTTAATTCTTTTCCTGTTCATGCGAATCGGGTGGGTATTAGATCCAATATTGTGGGATGTCCCATGTAATGGGCAAAGATTCCACGTAACAGTGCTCCACTCGGGCCAGACTCACTGTCTCTCACTCACAGTGTCACAGCCTACAAAATCTGAGTCATCACTAGGTGGTGAGGGGTTTGGTTTTTGGTGTTTTTTGGAATCTTGGGACATCCCACCTGTGGAACTGTATACTCTGTTTCTTGTTTTTATAATCTACGTCTGCCCTATTGAAATAACCAATAATATTCAGAGCAATGTGAATCCATTAATATTAGTTTTATGAATGACATTTTATAATGCTGTGGTATAAAAGCTTTGTCTCCGTGATTTATTCAGCCCCCCCCCCCCCCATCCTCCCCCCATATTTAGAGCTGTAAATCATATTCCTGAAATCGAGCTATACACTGACTCACGTGGGTAGTTTTCTGACTGAAAGAAAAAAAGCACTGTGGTTTTTAAATCATACAAGTTTATTTGTGTAAATGAGTCTTAATGATTTAGTATCATATTCATATTCTCAGTCATGCAAAGTAACATTTGTGTCATTGGCACATTGTACTTTTACTTCTGATGAAAGGGCTTAGATTTTTAGGCATAAATGTGTCAGTTCTTTTTTTTTTTTTTTTTTTTAAATATGCAATATATATTGGATTCAGAATTTTTAGTGTTGATTACAGAAATGAAAGTTTTATGAACATTTTCGAGAAGAAAACCACTTTCTTTAGCAAATATAGCTGAAAACTCAGTTTGTACTTGGCTGTATGAATAAATAAAAAAGCTAAAGAATGCACCGTCTGTTTGAGTTTATTTTGCTCTGCAACACTATAAAAGTACATTTTAATAAGTGAACCCAGGAACATAATGCAGAACTCATGTCATAGGAAAAGTGTGTCATGATTCCTTTTTTTTTCTGGAAAAACAGTTTTCAAGAGTCGAGTGGTATAGAATCCTGTTTCTTCCCCTTAAAGAAACTGGTCTGACATCTTTGCCAGCGAACAACATTCATTTTGCAACAAGGTGTGAGAAGCAGTGAGTGAGAATACAGGAGAGCAGTCTGCCTGCGAGAGCCACACATCAATCCATGAATGGCCCACCCCTTACATGATAGTGGCCACTTTTATGCGGCAGTTGTAATAATACGTCTTATTGCTTTTAAAAACATTTCCTTGATACCACACTCCTCACCTTGTTTCCATGCATCTCTCCATGTTTCCTCAGCGGGAGGGTCTAAGACACAAAGATGAGATGCAAGTAAGGGAAAATGTAGATGCAATCTAAGGGTTTTGGAACGCACCCAGACCAGAGTGTGTTGGTCAATTAGTAGGTGAGGTCACAAAGGGAGAGGTGTAGGTCATGTGACGTTGGCAAACCACTGACAGAGAAAAGACGGGGTCACTGAGTAGTTAGTGGGTATCCGTCAGTCTCGGGAGACCGGATTTGCACACTGATTGATGGATCTGAAGCAGCATCAGGTGTGACTGGACAGGCCAATGAGGGAATGGCAGTCCTTTCTGCACCAAATAAAGATGAAGTCCAATGCATCTTGCTGTCTGGTGGGAGGCCTCCGTCTTCTGTGTCATGGCTTCAGTTTGCAGAGCAAGTGACTCTTCAAAGCTGGAAATGCC
This sequence comes from Neosilurus hyrtlii, assembly GCA_028564935.1. Taxonomy (NCBI): domain Eukaryota; kingdom Metazoa; phylum Chordata; class Actinopteri; order Siluriformes; family Plotosidae; genus Neosilurus; species Neosilurus hyrtlii. The sequence goes on along the minus strand of JAOUQZ010000051.1, from coordinate 9,648,880 downwards.
ATCAGGTTGGACAAACTGGTTGTCTCCAGGTTGGTTGTTCTGAAACTGCAGCTTCTTAGGTGTTTGGATTGATTCTTGGGGCATTCGTGTCTCTCTTACAGTTCTCTCTGAAGCAAAGTTGGGGTCCGCCTATGGGGTGGACGTAGTAGATTGGAGTAGTGCATCAAGCGAGCATAAACGAGCCTTACGAAAGAGTGTAGATGTTTGTATCATATAAAATGATAGCAAGAACGATCGTGAGCGGCATAGTGGCTAGCATATCTGCCTCACAGCAAGAAGTCCCATCACAGGTTCGAGTCTCGGGCTTTGCGAGGGTGTTTCTGTGTGGAGTTTGCATATTCTCCGCGTGCTTGCATGGGTTTCCTCCGGGTACTCCAGCTTCCTTCCACAGACCAAAAACAACATTATGCCAATTGGCTGTTCGACCCTACATTTTAGTTTAAATGGTTGTGTGTTGGTCCTGCGATGAACTGGCGAGCTGTTCAGGGTGTACCCTGCCTTCGCCCAGGGTAGGCTGAGATAAGCACTAGGCTCCCAGTGACCCTAGGACGATTACGTGGCTTGGAAAATAAAAGAATGACATGAAGCCCGCTTCTTTCCGCTGCTTAGCACCAGGAAATTATTCCACCAAGCCAGCTCCTAAAATCCAGCCTTGATTTGATGACTCATTTTGGGGACTTCATGTCAGCGAGCTTCGCTAATAGAATCCAGGTGCTGGATGTTTAAGGCATTGCTGAGGCTTGCACAACAACATGTGGTGACATGAGCTGCCCCACTACAAAAATTCAACAAAAAACGTCCATTAAATCCAGTAAAGAAACCCTGTACAGCAGAGACTGTTTATTAATCATGAGTAGACAAACTGAATCAAAGGGCTCCATCAGCCAACTCATTCAAGCATTATGACCAGTTATTGTCATGCGTGCATACTACTCACATCCTGCTAGGGGGCACCCCTGGAGAGAAAGGTTAAAAGGTTATTATTTCTAAAGTCTACATCTCTTCCTTCACAACAACTTTGTGCTTGCGTGCATGAATGAGATAAAAAGGCATATAAGCTGCAAATACCAAAAATAAGTCAAGAACCCATCATTCATTAAGCTTCCTCATTATAACCTGGGCAGCCTTGTCCAAGAGTACATGTGGTCACAGTAAGAGAGCTCAACTTAAGATCAATTCCCTTCCCGGAATGGGATGCGAGAGATGCTGTTGAAACCTTGCTCATCAGGTTTGCTCTCTTCCTGGACAATCACTAGAATATTCATCATGCAAATCAATTTAATGTGCAATTCAGTTGTGCAAAAGAGGAAGACACACAGTACAGATGATTGGTCAGCCAAACATTCGCCATCTTACAGTTTGGCGTTACTGTTACTTCACACTGTGAATTGTATTTTAAACGGACAGCTGTAACCCCTTCTGGAAACTAATGAGATGATTTGTTCTCACTCACTCGTTTGCTGAACTACTTAATCCTTATTAGGGTCATGGGGAGGCTGGAGCCTATCTCAGCCACACTGGGCGGAGGTAGGGTACACCGTAATGAACATGCATAGCTGAAATCTTTCAAAGAGGAGAAAGAAAAAAAGAGAGAAGTGTGATGTAAGTGTTTTTCGTGTCATTTCCTTTGAGGGGGAAAAAGATGCAAGTGATGACCGTTAATTGTCACATGCTGTAACACGCTGTAAACAAAAACAGCCAACCCTGCCATGTTTTATTCCTTACTTCTTCAACACCTTCTGGCCAATCAGAACTGAGAATTCAGCAACGTGCTTCACTCACTCAGTCTTTAGCTGAACCGCTTAATCCTTAAACTTCGGGTCAAAGGGAGGCTGGAGCCTCTCTCAGCCGACACTGGAAAAAGGTCGCCAGGCCATCACAAGGCCAACACTCACACACAATCATTCACATTCACAACTAGGGGCAATTTGGAACAGCCAATTAGACTAATGTGCATGTCTTTGGACTGTGGGAGGAAACCGCCGTATCCGGAGGAAATCCATACAAGCACCGGGAGAACATGTAAACTCCACACAGAAACGCCTGAGCCCAGGACTGGAACCCAAGACTTTCTTTCTGTGAGGCAGACGTGCTAACCACCGTGCCACTGTGCCAACTGTATGCTTGTTCTTTTTTTTGTTGTTGTTGTTTTTTTTCATATACATGTGAAAAGGGAATTAAAGAACACAGTGAAAAAAAAAACAAGAACGAGTGCAATGGTGTCCTGAATCGGTCTCTTGGGAAAATCCACCTCGACCTTAACGATTAAATCTCCACGCCGTTCAGAAATCTTGGGGAAAGGAAGGCCTTCGCCTGTGATGTGACGCTTCATCCCAGGATCAGTGATGACGTCTTCGAGTGGTATGAAAATGGTGCGGTTGTCCAATGTAGGAGCCTTTACTGTACAACCACAGCGAGCCTGAGATCGACACAAAGACAAACCATTTTTCTTTCCAGATTATTTTCTGTTTAAAGACTGTTTGTGACTTTCATTTTCTGGAAACATTCACTTCTCATTCACTCATTTGCTGAACCGCTTATTCCTACTAGGGTCACCTGGAGACTGGCACCTATCTCAACTGACACTGAGCGAAGGAGGGGTACACCCTGAAGAGCTTGGCAAACCACTGTAGGGCAACACTTACACAACCATTCACACTCACATCCACACCTAGGGGCAATTTGGAACAGCCAGTTAGCCAGCCTGATGTACATGTCTTCAGACTGTGGGAGGAAACTGGAGTACACCATGGAAACCAATGAAAGCACAGGGAGAACATGCAAACTCCACACAGACATGCCTAAGCCTGGGACTCGAACCCAGGACCTTCTTATTGTGATGTGCTAACCACTACGTTACCATGCCACCCACATTAAACTCGAAACTTCAAAATCAACTGATGTTTATTAAAATATGACATTTACACCGTACTGATAAAGTCGGCACACTGGTGTAGTGGTTAGAGCGTCCACTTGACAGCAAGAAGGTCCAGGGTTCCTTGGCTGTTTCTGTGTGGACTTTGCATGTTCTCCCTGTGCTTGCATAGGTTTTCTCAGGGTACTCTGGTTTCCTCCCACAGTCCTAAGACATGCACATTAGGTTAATTGGCTGTTCCAAATTACCCCTATGTGTGAGCATGAGTGTAAATAGTTGCACGTTTACCCTGCAATGGTCTAGTGAGCTGTTCAGGAATACCCCTCCTTCACACAGTGCCGGCTGAGATAGTCTCCAGCCTCCCTGCAACCCTAGTAGGATTAACCATTTCAGCAAATGAGTGAGTGAATAAGATTAATTTATGCGTTCATGCTGAAATGAGATAACAGAATACGCCAAAATAAGGTGATAACCCCATTACAATTCCCCAAAACACCACTTTCCAATCTAAACTCATGCACCTTCAGGCTCTGCTCACCTCTTTAAGGGAAACCTTGGCTGTGTAGATGATGTCTGAACCGTCTCTCTTAAACACCGGATGCGGTTTGTCCTTCACGATGAATATGATGTCACCAGGGATGTTGTTTGGTGTTTCGTCGCTCTCATTAGGGAAAATGATCTTGGTTCCTGCCTTCCAACCTTTCTTCACCTCCACCGTGAGGATCACATCCTCAACCCGTGTACTGCGTCCGTCTCGGTTCAACCTCTGCCGTGAGACTTTCATTTTCTTGGTGCATCCAGTAAACACTTCCTCCAGACTAACACGGAGATCGTGAGTCACTGGTGGGTCCTTCTTTTTTTCCATCCTCCCTCCAAAGGTGCGCCTACAACCTAAGCTCAAGCATTCAAAAAGCTTGTACACATCCGTTTCTTTGATACTGCTTCCAATATTAAAGAAGTTTTCAAAAGAGTCCTGGAAGGTGAACGAGCCATTTGGTTTATTGCTTACACCAATGCCACCCTTCAGCCCTGCGAACAGAACAGATGTTCATTTTCACATCTTTCCTGAAACTCATACAGCTTGATTTGATACTCATATTAGCAGTCACTGTGTTGTTAAATGATCCTGCAGGACAATGCTGCATGGTCTTGGTGGGATCAGTTACTTTTAATTGCACCATGTTAGCAAATGCACCTACAAACTATGTCTGGGCGACGGCGTTTAACTTGAAAAATTTTAATCTAATCACCTAATATGTGATTCATATTAGGTTAACTGATTACTTTTCACAAAGCCAGAGAGACAGGAGCACCTGCTGCAGAAAAAGTGCATGCCTTTCCAGAACAACGCCGGTGATGTAACACTCGTGTAAGAATCCACATTATCCACATTGTCTAGGGTTTAATGTCTCCATTTTACAAAAGCTTAAGCTTTAATTTGAGCATTTCTGGTAACAGCTACGCTTTACATTCTGTGTACGTTTATTGATTTATTTTGTTTTTGCTAAAAGATAAAGGTATCGTCGAAGCTGGCTAAGTGAGACGCCAGTTTTCTGTCAGGTTTCAGTTTAAAATGTATTCAAACTTACGAGGGAGGACACATTTCATTAAAAAATTTTTTAATCGTGACTCATAGCTAGTTCTAGTGCATTTAAAAAATGTTGTAGGTGAGAAGGCAGGTTCAATTCCCAGGCTCTGGGGATTTCTGTGTGGAGTCTGCATGTTTTCTCCATGCTTGCATGGGATTCCTCTGGGTACTCCGGTTTCCTCCCCCACAGTCCAAAAACATGCACAGCACACTGATTGGCGGGTCCAAATTGCCCCTAGGTGTAAGAGTGAGCATGAATGGGTGTTAGGAACTGTTCAGTGTGTACCCTGCTCTTGCCCAGAGTCGGCTGAGATGGGCACCAGCCTCCCCACGACCCTAATTAGGATTAAGCAGCTTCGAAAATTAATGAATGAACATAGGTCAGAAATGTATAAATATCTAAATCAGAAATAGCAACGTTACTGCATAGTATTGTGAGATTTCAATGTTAACTCAGTGTTTACTCTCATTCACTTACTCATTTGCTTCATCGTATTAGGGTCGCAGGGAGGCTGAAGCCTATCTCAGCTGACACTGGGCAAAGGCGGGGTACACCCTGAACAGCTTGCCAGACCATCACAGGGCCAACACACACGACCATTCACATTCACATCCACACCCAGGGGCAATTTGGAACAGTCTAATGTGCATGTGTTTGCACTGTGGGAGGAGACCGGAGTACCTGGAGGGAAACCCACATAAGCATTGGGAGAACATGCAAACTCCACACAGAAAAGCCCAGCTCGGGACTTGAACCCAGGACCTTCTTGATGCAAAGCAGATGTGCTAAACCCTACACCACCATGTCACCTAACTCAGTGTTTATTCATCCAACTGAGTGCACGTACACCGTAAGGAATTTGGGATTTGACCATCTAACTTTACGCTTCAGGACAGATTCCATAACACACAAAGAATCTATTCCAAAACTAGATTTGGTAGTCACCTTTCCCCCAAAACTTGTCATAAAAGTCCTTCTCTTTCGGGTCACTCAGGATGTTGTAGGCTTCTGCGATCTCCTTGAATTTCTCCTCCGTGTTGGGCGACTTGTTTTTATCTGGATGATATTTTAAAGCAAGTTTGTAATATGCTTTCTTGATCTTGTCGTCAGATGCACCTTTCTGAATCCCTAAAATGCTGTAGTAGTCCTTTCCCATCTCCACCAACTCAATATGTTTATAAAAGTTTCAAGAAATAGAACCTAGAAGCAGTGCGTAGTAAAGCTCTGTGGGCTGGATGGGATGCCCCACAGCGTGGAGGTCAATCAGTAATGTCGTCACAGAGTGTGGAGAGAGGTGGATGTCACAGAGAGTATAAGGGGGTTGATAATGTCACAAAGTGTATAGAGCTGAGTGTGTTACTGCCCATCACTGTGACAGCATCACAGAATGTGTAGGTCACGAGTTGCTACCTTCAAGCAGGTTTTACCTCCAACCAAAATTTAACACACCCCTTTGAGCTGATCGAGAACTTCATAAGGTGCATGATTAGGGCTGAAACCAAAGTCTTCAGGAAGATTTGTCTCTTGGAAGAGGTTTGGAGACCCCTGGTGTAGGTCATGTGACACACACTGTGAGAGAGACAAAGAGAAAGTCAAAGAGACAGAGGGACATGGAATTCGGCCCCCGTAAGTGTATCTCTAAAGGTCTGTCCCATTACATGAGATATCCCACAATGGTGCCGTACTGAGACATTATTATAAGACCTTAAAGCTGGCCTCAGGATTTCAGTATAATTTTATTATTGTTGGATGTCCTATGTAATGGGGCTGGACTCCATGTCCTGTCTCTTTGTCTCTCCCTCTTTATCAGGATGTCCACCTGTCTCACATGACCTACACACACCCTGATGATATAACAGAAGGGCAGTACCGCGCTGGGAAATCCCATTCGCAGAGCTTTATGCCTCTTTAGTGTTAAAAAAAAAAAAAATCTACTTTTACTAGTAGCCACATTGGCTGTTTGTTGTGTTCACTTCTGTCAGTTTTGTATTTATTTAAAAAAAAATTGTGGCTATGCACTCTTATACATTAAAAATTTTAATGTAAATGTAAAAATTGCTTGACACGTCGCTGTCAAATTTTCAGGGTAGAAACTTAGGACCGAAAAATGGAATGTACATTATGGAAATGTCATTGTAGGTCAAGTTCAATGTCAGCAAAATGGCCACGAACTGTGTATAAAATAGACATAAACACAAGACCGGCACTACTCAGTATATCACGTGTATTTGGAACGTGCCAAAGTTGCCGCCATCTTACCAGAGACTTGTTACATTTGATAACTAGGCTTTATTCATGTAAACAAGCTGTAGGATTGAGAAATTTTTGCTTCGTTTTGTGCTTTATTTTGAGTCATATTGTTATACGTGCTGGTAAAATACCATGATACTTGTACAGTGGTGCTTGAACGTTTCTGAACCCTTAAGAATTTTGTAGTTCTGCTTAAATATGACCTAAAGCAGCATCAGATTTTCCTGTAAGTCCTAAAAGTAGATAAAGAGAACCCAAAAAATATATGAGAAAAAATATTTTACTTTGTCATTTATTTATTGAAGATCATGATCCAATATTACATATCAATGAGTGGCAAACATATGTGAACCTTTGATTTCAATATTTGGTGTGTGACCCCCTTTTTCACAGATAACTGCAACTAAACGTTTCCAGGAGCTGTTGATTAGTCCTGCATATCGGCATCGACCATTTCTCCATACAGAACAGATTCAACTCTGGGATGTTGGTGGGTTTCCTCATATGAACTGTTCACTTCGTGCGGCACGGTGGTGCAGTGGTTAGCACGTCCGCCTCACAGCAAGAAGGTCCTGGGTTCGATTCCCAGCTGTTCTCGAATCATAAGTGGTTCAGAAGATGAATGAATGAATGAATGAACTGTTCACTTCAGGTCTTTCCACGACATATCAGTTGGATTAAGGTCAGGACTTTGACTTGGTCATTCCAAAACATTAACTTTATTCTTCTTTAACCATTCTTTGGTAGAACGACTTGCGTGCTTAGGATTGTTGTCTTGTTGCATGACTCACTTTCTCATGAGATTCAGTTCATGGACAGATATCCTGACATTTTTCTTTAGTATTTGCTGGTATCATTCAAAATCCATTGTTCCATCAATGATGGCAAGCCGTCCCGATCCAGATGCAGCAAAATACCTGATACTACCACCACCAAATATCACAGCTGGGATGAGGTTCTTATGCTGGGTTCTGTTTTGCTTTCCCCAAACATAACACTTCTCATTCAAACCAAAACGTTCTACTTTGAACAAACTTTAGCAAACTGCAGACAAGCAGCAATGTTCTTTTTGGAGGGCAGTGGCTTTCTAATTGCAGCCCTGCCATGCACACCATAACTGTTTAGTTCTCTTGATGGTGGTCTCATAAACATTATTATTAGCCAATGTGTGAGAGGCCTCCAGTTGCTTAGAAGTTACCGTGGGTTCTTTGTCACACTGCCGACTATTACACGCCTTGCTCTTGGAGTGATCTTAGTTGGTTGACCACTCCTGGAAAGGGTGACAATGGTCTTAAATTTCTTCCTTTTGTACACAATCTGTCTTACTGTGGATTTGTTGGAGTCCAAACTCTTTAGAGATGGTTTTATAACCTTTTCCAGCCTGCTGGGCATCAACAAACTTTTCTCTGTGGTCCTCAGAAATCTCCTTTGTTCATGCCATGATTCATTTCCACAAACGTGTTGAAACTTTGATGGTTCCTAAATTGCACATGTAATATTAAAAATTAAAATTTCAAAATATTTTGATGCAATTGTATGTCTATCTTAATAACTGTTTAAAGTGTAAGTCAAAATAGTAGTAAAGACAATTTCAGTATATTACAAAATCACTTTATTTTTTTTTTACTTTATTCATACTAAAATTGCCCGGCGTGAAAGTCGGACATATCTGTTCGAGTTCAGTTACCGGCTTCACAAATAAATAATATAAATTCTTGTTTTTTTTTTTTTTTTTTTAACAAAAATTATTTTGGAGTGTGAAAAGGATGTTTAATGTGTGGTTTTGGTAATTGCTACATTTTGACACACACACACACACACACACACACACACACACACACACACACACACACACACACACACACA
>JAOUQZ010000051.1:9616424-9640200 GCA_028564935.1 Neosilurus hyrtlii | reverse complement strand
TCAGCGTGTTTCTGCCCTGCGATGGCCTGGCAAGCTGTCCAGGGTGTACTCTGCCCTCGCCCGGAGTCGGCTGAGATTGGCGCCAGCCTCCCCGCGACTCTAATTAGGATTAAGTGGTTCAGAAAATGACATGACATTTCAAACAAGTTTCTTCAAATGCTTCAGGTATGGTAAAAACTAATAAGATTTCATTCATTTGCCAAACCGCCTAAACTTATTAGAGTTGCAACGAGGCTGGAGCCAATCTCACCCTGAACAACTCACCCATCCATCACAGGGCCAACACACACACAAATCCCACTCACATCTAGGGGCAATTTGCAAGCCTAATGCACATGTCTTCAGACTGTGGGAGGACCCCAAAATAGTCAGAGGAAACCCACACAAGCACGGAGAGAACATGCAAACTCCACATAGAAACTTCATCATGGGATTCGAACCGTGGACCTTCTTGCTGTGAGGTGGACATGCTAGCCACTATGCTATGCCACTGTGACACCTAGTAGGATCTTCCTGTAAATATTTGACATACTAAGTCCTAAATTGTTTGTGTGTGTTTGTTTATATATATATAAAAAATTATTAATAATAATGACACCAGCAATAATAAAGAAAAATCCTACATGTGCCATGATAAACCTTTACTCTTCATGCTTCTACAGGTTTCTTCAGGGTCCTTCAGTTTCCTCCTACAGTCAAAAGACATTCACATTAGGTCAACAGGGTATAATAAATTTCCCTGAGGTGTGGATGGATGCGAGTGTGAATGGTTGTTTGTGTCTGTGTTAGGCCTGTAACAGGTTTGGTGACCTGTTCATGGTGTACCCTACCTTGTGCCTGAAGGCACAGCTCGAGCTTCCTGCACAATTCTGATGGACAAGTAGATAAAAAGATATATACCGTGGTGTGCGGTGAAAGTCATACACCACCACTTTTGTGTAAAAGGGCTCCTAATAAATAGAAAAACTTCTCTATAATTTTTTTGAGGAAAATGTATTGAACAATGCTATTGTAGGCTACAGAAACCAAAATAAATAAATGCATTCCAACAAGTATATTGAGGTAAAAGTATGGCTAATAAACAAAAACACTAAAGAAATATATAGAAAATACTGAAAGTGTTTTGTTTTTTTTACTTTTGCATAGCATGAATGAACTTCACTTGCTAAAACATTCCATATGGTTTGAAGTTCATTCAGCTTCAGTTCAATTGAAGTTCAGTCAGAACTTCTCAGATGTTGATAACAGACTTTGGAAGAAACGGTTTTAAAAGCATCCTTTAATTCAGTGTAAAATTTTTTTTTTTGTCAAAAATCAACAGATACATTTTCACAGCCATGCGGAAACAGTTTGCAATGCTTGTAAACAAATTAAGATGTTCTCAACCAACAACAGACCCCCCACACACACATTTGTACTATATACATTAGAAGCTATCAAATCCTATAATCACAACACAAAGGATCATAGGAAACAAAAAAAAGAAAGAACATGTACAGACTCTATGAAAAGTTACAAACCCTCAGCCCCTCACCTATAATGTACCATGAGGGCTAATGTTAGTTCAGTTTTTATTTAATATTACAAATAATTCAGCTACTTGTATCCAAAATATTTTTTTTTTTTAAGATTTGACTTTTATGTTCAGTCTCCACCTTAAAATTACGGACTTGAGTTCCTCTCATAGATCAAGCGAATGAGTTATCAAATATATAGCACCATGATGTCATTACTAAGGACAGGGAAAAATATCACAAAAACCCGTGTTAGTATTCGAGACCGGAACAGTGCTCGTCTTCGCGGATTCTCACATTGCTGCATGCACTGATGATTATCAATCTACTGCACATTGTTATCCCTCAATTTCTTTTCTTTTTTTTTTCTTCATAGAAACACTTTAAACATTTCTAATATTGAATAAACAGGATAAGGCATCGCTTTTGCTGTTGAGAAAAATCTTTTCGCTTTAAAGGTGAAGTTGTGCGTTAGGGTGTGTTACGATTGATTTGAGGGTAGCAGCAAAAATCTCATGCCTCGAAACAGTCATGTCTTAATAGATGTAGAAAATTTGGTGAATTTAGTCAAAATTAAAGGGGAACAAAAGAATAATGATTCAAAAATAACACGAGCTGACATCAAACCAGTGTTGACTGTAATCCTGATGCTATGATTTTGAGGAATAGCCTGTATAGAAAACGGAGACTGTATTAGAAGACCACAAAACGAACAGTCGGATGGAAGTAAAGCAAATATATATTCACAAAATGTACAAAGCAAGCACTGAAACAAAAAAACAACACCACCACATCGATATGACAACATTGTAGCACAGCATGTTATTGCTTCAACAGATGTCATATAGAGTTGAAAATAACTTACACACCATAATAATGATCAAGAAGTAGCTAGGTGAAAATCCTGAAACTGGCACACGGGGGAGATCAAAACGAGAAAGGGGAACAGGGTCCATATGAGCAAGTCTTTCATGAAAAGCTAGAGTACTGCACAGGTTAAGGTTTTCTCCCACTCACACCTGAAGCAGGGTGTACACGAATGCACACGAATGCAGGGGGGCGGGGAAACATAGGTCGGTGCAGTTCTGAGGCTGGGTTTGAGTGACAGGGCTTTGAAATATTTAGTTTGGCCTCTGAGTTCTGTATTACTCTGTAATGAGGTACTGGAAATGAAAGCAAATGCAGGAAAAACGTTCACATCGATATGGAAACTGGATTCAGTAAAATGAGGAAATAAAAAAAAAAAAAAAAAAAGAAAAAAGCCAATGAAATACAAGATTTCCTGAGAAATTCACCAACAGCCTCACTGGTACTGATAGAGATTATAATTATAGAAATCACTATGCAAACAATATCGCTTGTTTTTTTTTTTTTTTTTTTTTTGTCTTTTCCTTTTTTTATTTTATATAGAACACTCAATATAGCTCATAAGAGGGAAAGTCTAGCTTCTACAAAATCATCACAGTTTTACAACATATTGTAAGAGTTATCTGATTTAGGTTTATAGAATCTAAGTTATATATTTATGTGTTCTGATATTTTTTCTTTCTTAAGAATAAGACATTGTAAAAACAACATGTTACTGTATTATTGCATATCTTCAAATTTTAAGGACTCTCAATAATCACAATATGTAACAAATATAAATGTTTGGTAACTTGTAAAGTATAATATATGATGCATGTGAATTTATAAACTCATTTTGCATATGGTGAATTATAGTCCTTCGGATGGTAAGTGTAAATTAGCTATTGCAGGAGAACGGTTAAGGAACTGAGCAGAAGCGGCGTGATTACACGTGAACCCTTAGCCGATGTAGATTTCAAACTCATTTTAAAGGGGTAGTAAAAAAAAAAAAAAAAAAAAAAAGAAAAAAAAAAAAGATCTTTATTCTGGAATGAATGTTCAGATTCAAACACATCAGACTGACGATTGCTCTCAGGATATAAGCGTGATTGCTCATTGGTTCAGTACAAAAAAAGCAGAGAGGCTGGTAAACTGTCATGGCGTTCAGGGATGAACTTGGATCTCACGTCTCAGCGATACAGAAAAGTCTCTGCTGTGTGAGTTTAAGATCATGGCAAAAGTAGTGTTGAGTGGCTAGTAAATGTTGTTGTCTTTTATTTTACTCTGTGGCTCATAAAATACTCAGACCACTATATAAAAAAATGGCTCCACTTATGAGATCAAGAAATAATCAACACTGGCTTCATATCAAATAAATGTTCTTGCATATTGTAATGCTGATCAGAGCGAATATCCCCTCTCTAAATGGTTGACTGGTCAGCCATTATACATATGGTACATTAGTTTGTCGTTTAATACAATAAAGCTGTAACTTCAACATTTTCACAGGCTGATATACATTTAATTTTACATCCCTGTAGTGCAAAATGTGACAGTGTTTTAAGCTATACCTCTTCTGACCAGGAAGGTTTGTGACCAATAGTATATTAACCCTTAATCCACTACTCTACTATTTAGTTAATATGTCCTACATATATGGATATACTTTATCAATATAGATTTTTACTGCTCTTACAAAAATCCACACCCATCCAAATAAAAGGGCTTTTGAAATAAATCAGCGCATGAGACACATAGTCTTAGAAAGAAAAAAATTTTAAAATACCGAAAATGTTACAGAAGAAAAAAGGGGGAGAAAAAACAAAAAAAACAAAAAACCAACCAACCAAACAAACGAAAAAAGAAAAAAAAAAAAAAACAGCTACGAAAACTTCAAGTACAATGATCACTGAGGAAAAAGTCCATCTGGCAAACTGATTAAACAAAAGTTAGGAAATATCCCCTTTCCAAAGAAACTCCTCATTACCCCTCTCTTGTGAAACTCGAAATCGTCTCTTCATCAGCTTTTGCTTACCTGAAAATAAAAGGACCTGGCGTGCAAGAGGAAGTAAGATCACCCTGTTCTTCCAGGCCGTGTGTGTGAGTGTGTATCGCTCTGATTGGGATCTTCCAGTGCTGTTGGCAGTGAGGTAAGACTCCAGCAGGGCCGACGCTCACGGCTCCTGTTTGATGTAGTAACTGCCCGAGCCGTTGCTCTCTTGGTCTGATGTGCCCTGGGAGAAAGTGAACTCATCCACCTCCGGAGTCTCTTCCTTGATCTGCAGTGTGGTTTCTGAACCAAAAGAACAAAAACAAAACAGAAAAACAATTTCTTTTTACCACACACAATAACCTTCTAAACCCGAAAGCCTCCTAAACTATTCAATACCCATAACAATAACACCACCTGACTAATCTGAACCTAGGCAGCAAGCTGCAAAACATTTCGTGTCCTGTCTGTACTACAGTAGATCTTCTGTGTGATAAGGCCACAGATACACACATGTGGATACCTGTGACACAATCGTTCTTTGGACCATCTTTGGTAGGTATTTACCACAGCATTACCAGGAATACCACAAGATCTGCTGTCCTGGATATGAACAGACCCAAACATTTAGCCGTCACAAAGTGGCCCTTGTCTAAATCAATCAAATCCTTATACCTGCTCATTTTTCCTGCTTCCAATACTCAACTGTTCAATTTCTGACTAATACACCCCACTGCAGGCACCTCTGCAATAAAATAAACAATATTGTTCATTAATGGTCATAAGATTTTAATACTACGGTTGATTAGGGTGTACTCATTGACGCGTGTGGAGAGTAAAGGCTGGTATATCTGGTCGGATCCCACAGAAGCACTACTGCTGAAACTGGTAATGCCGGCTATGGTAGAAAGGTGTTCGAATACACAGTGTATGGCAGATTGCTGTGTGTGGGAACGAACCATTCAGGCAGGTTTCAAATGTTATGGCTGATAAATGTTTGTGTGTCTCTCTATCGTGGCACGCGCGCACACACACACACACACACACACCCTGCTGGGTGCAGTCAACATGTCGATACTTCTACCACACGTATATTTATAGGGTACTACAAATTTATTTAGCTGTAAATCTATGAGGGCAGGCTGAAAAGTTCATAGGCTGCCCATGATGAAGTGGTCAAATTTAACTGAATGTGGTTTATACCTCCCCTGTAGATTACACACTTCCTCTATCAGTGTTGCAGTGTTTGGATCCCCTTGATATAGAAGGTTCATTGCTCTGGCATTACTTCTTAGTCAGCCTATGAACTTGATAGGATGACAGGACTGCCCAACCTCATAAACTTTATCTTTTTAGTCATGGGTCAAATCAGCTGTTTTATACACCGAAACATTCAGGAACTGAAATTCCTTCCAGCATTAAAAGTGAAACTACACATGACAACACAGTCATGTCAGTCATACTAAGCGTGTGTTTATATGATATCTGTAATTACAAACTTCCTGATTAGGACTATTTATGTGTTTGTTAAACTTGTTTAACCAATAACGCCAGGTTTCCTGAAAGATCTGTGCGTCAGTAGTATTTTAAAAGATGTTGTTTAGCATTCTGTTTTAAAAGACGTTAATATATCACCCAGCGGATGAAAAGTTCCATTTCCTCTTAAGGTTTAAACCAATGGTCACTTCAGGCTTGCTCATTAACAAGCAAAACCTACTTCCTGAATTCTGTAAGGCTGTTCATGTGACACAGCTACTGTTATTAAAATGCTATACAAATAAACCTGAATTGAACTAAAGGCATGTTCCTGAAGAGATTACTAATTGGAGTTCAGTGAGATGAACACCACCAAGATTTTGCCACATTTTTTGTAATTATAACTGTGACATGAACACATTGACTATTATTATTGTGCTGCAGTTATGACTGTAGTTACAAGTTCATACTCAATACTCAAACTCAATAACTGCCTCCAGACTTATATTATAAATGAGGAAAAAATATATAAATCTGTTGATAAGGGTCACGGTGTGTGCAGGACTGCTTTTCATTTCCATACCTGCCTGCTCCTTATGCAATTCAGACTGATCTTAGCTGTCCTGATACACACCTCTACATTTCTGTTATCTGTACATGGAATTACTAGTTATGTAGACTGTGTTAAAAAATAAACAAACAAATAAATAAATAAACATAAAAAATTGGGTTATTGGTTAGCATATCTGCCTCTCAGCAAGAAGGTCATGGGTTAGAGTCCCTAACGGGCATTTGTTTGTGGAGTTTGCATGTTCTTCTCATGCTTGTGTGGATTTCATTCACATAATCCAGTTTTCTCCCACAAGCCAAAGACATGCATATTAGACTAATAGGCAGTTCCAAATTGCCTGTAGGTGTTGTGTGTAGTGCCCTGTGACGGTCTGGCGAGCTGTTCGTGGTGTACCTGGCTTTTCCCCCCACATTGGCTAAAATGGGCTCAGCCTCTCTGTGACCCTTATTAATAAGATTAAGTGGTTTGGCAAATGATTGAGTGATTGATTAAAAAATGCTGGAGTGCATTAATCTCTGCTTATTACACAGCTCATCGGAATTCTTGACTTAATCCTGGTATTCAGCAGGCTGCTGTACTTCACTACTATAGACCCGTGCTACAGTGCACATCATTAGTGAGAGCAAAGAAATTATTAAAAATGATTTTTTTGGCAGGTGTGTAATAAAAGAAACACTGTACCTGGCTCGTTGTACATAGGATACTAGGTGGCTGATATGTTGTTATCAGGTTGATACGTTCGAGAGCAACCTGACACATTTGCAACTGAATCCCAAACATGAGCTCAGTTGAACCGAACATTTACAAGCTGTAATGATGAGGTTCACCACCATACTATACTTGTACCATAAAAACAGATGAGGAGACATTATTTTCAACAGGAAGTATTTAAGAAACATTTAAGTTCACGGGCTTCCAGCAGTGTGTAATAAAACACTTCTTGCTGCATATATAATGGCCTTTCCAATGCCAAGCATCCCACATTGTGTAAACAACTTTGCATTCTCACAGCTGTGCCTGTTCTTTCAATTATACTCCCCAACATGTCGACGTGGAGAACACAGCAGCAGCGCCGGCCTGAGGGATTAAGAATGAAATTACCTGAGTTGAGTGAGCGATCGCGCTCCACACCAGGTGGGTGGGGAAGGTAAAGGGACGGAGTCTGCTCTTCATCGCCTGAGAAACTGCTCCTCCTCAGAGACCCACCAAACCCGAGCGGCCTCCTCCCAACTGGAATCTTCCTCTCTAAACACCAAGCCACACTAAAGTTACCCACGTTAATGTATTAGCCATGCTGCAGAGTTCCACTGCTCACCTTCCTACCCTGATGTTACATCACTTTAGCTGTGTTACATTCTGTTTTCTGAGCACCATGGCGAACGACAAACCAGTCACTTTTCAACCCAGTGATTACCCCCCCCCACCACCTCCCAGAACGGTCCTTATGATCTCTCATTACTGAAGCAGTGCCACCAGCCAACACAGCCAAATGAGCCCAAGAGCAGACCAGAAGGACACCCTGATGGACAAGACTTTGCCCCCACACACAGTGGACAGTGAACAGAAAGAGGAAGAAAGAGAGTTAGTGGAAAACAAAGAAGTGCCTTACTTTTCTTTTGTCCTTTGTACTGTGGAGCTTTCTTTTTCTGCTTCGTCACATTAGGAGGTGCTTCCCTCGTGGCTGACGAAAGAAAACAAAAAAATGTTCTTAAATCTTTCAGCGATGGACGGTGCAAATGAAATTCCAGTGTAAATCTGACAGAGCTCTTGGCTGGATAAGGATGCTCTCTCACAATCACGGTGTGTCTAGAGGAATAATTTTGGATTAGATTACACAGAACACCAAGTTATATGAAGCAGAGATGAGTGGAAAGGGGTAGGGCTGAAAACACAAAAGTTGGTCAGAAATGTATGGAAGGAAAACACAAATCAAATCAACTAAGCACAGACAACACAGCATCAGCTCAGAATAATTAAAGATAATACAAATACAGAATATTAGCACATTCTTAAAATAATATACCTTAAAGGTTCCTTAAAGTGAAATGAAAGGAAAGCCTTCCAAACTCTCCTGTTCCACTTATGTATATTTTCATTATCTGGTAGTTTTTACTTACAGTTTCAGAGTTACATCCGTTAAATAGTATGAATTACCCGCTTTGAAAATGCTGCTGTTTTAATCTCATGAGTGCATGAAATCGCGAGAATAGGACATGAATCCCCCAGTTTAAATAAGGCAGGTTAATGGCGATAATAACAAGATTCAGATATTAATCTAACAAATCAGATATACTGTGAACTAGTGAAAATAATAAAACTGGGCACTTCTACATTTCATATGTGCTTCCGTTTACATACATCAAAACAACAAAGCGATCGCACGTATAAGAGAAAGAATACCGCCCCGTGTCTTCATATGTAAATTAGTTCCATGTTGCTGGCAGAGAAACAAAGTGATCACTTGAGTTTTTGCTACTATTCACAATGCAACGTTGCCCCTTGTGTGTGAAGTAATTGCACAGTTTCATTTTCTAAACAAAAGGTTTGTGAAACATTGCGCGATTTAAAAGAAATTATATTTGGGTTTCATTTCTTTTAAGGGTTTGTTTGACATTATTCCATCACAGCATCTGAAAATAATGTTTCCGGAGTGGATGTAGTACGATGGTTGGGTAATGTAATGTTCACTCACTCTGCGCAGCAGGTGGTTGGAGCTGGTAGCCGGTGACCTGACACCAGCCTATAGGGTAAAGGTCTGGAGACTCACAGTCCACCCACTGGTCATACTCCTCCTCCCAACCATCGAAATGGATGCGCAGGAGTCTGTGGACGATTCTGGTTATGGTGGCAACACACACCAGGCGTGGCTCCATCAGATCCACTGCCTCCAGCTTCATGCCATCACGGAAGCCGTGATTCGGGACCTCCTGAAAACATCACAATAAAAAACTTAAGTACACGAAAATTAAATAGGGTCCACAAATCAAGCTGGTAGGCATCAGTCGCTTTCTCTGAAACTCTCAAACTGTTAAAAAAAGCAAGAGCAGACTCGCACGAAAAGTGCCAAATGTTAAATATTTATAATAACTACACGCATTGTTTTCTCTTGTTCTTTATCCAAACTTACTTTGTTAAAGAGCTTCACAGGGGCTGCTATTGAACATGTTTCTCTGAGGTAGTCAAACCATTTGAATGGCAGTTTATTGTACCCTGTGAATCAGACCAAGATTTACAGCAAAAATAATAGGAAGTGATTATTTGGGGCAGAAAGCTGCAAATGTTAAAACCTGAAATGTCCTGTACCTCTTGGAGGCGTGAGCTCAATGTTGTTGATTTCACAAAAGCCCACTGGGAAAATGGAGGGAGAGGTGGAGTGGTAGCAGAACCAATCCGAGCCATCTGCTGCTTCTGAGCCATCGATCCCAATCATGAGGTACCCATCTGCCAACACCTACGAGAGGAAAAGCGAGTCCAGAAATGAAAAGAGGACATTTCCATTTATTCACTCGTGTCTATAATTTATGCATGACTCTGTTTAGGTTATGTGTTATTACCTTTCTTACAGTAGCGACACATATAGCTGAGAGATTGAGAGGGTCTATTGCTTCCAACTTCATGCCATCTTTAAACCACTCGCCACTCTGGTCGACATCCCTCACCTGGTAATGATATGATGAGCAATGAACGAAAATATCTGGGCGTGATTGGTGGAAGAAAAAAAAAAAAAAAAAAAAAAAAGGATCGTATGCATGCAGATAATAACCCATAGAAATTTTTAGGAAATTACCTTTACAAATAACTGGAAAGGGGCGTCCATCAGACCCTCAATTTTCTTTGACACCTCTAGAGAAGGTAGACAAAATATTACACAAACATAATAAAAAGTTTTTCTTTCAGCAATTTAATTTCCCCAACATCTGTGGCCCGACCTCAAAGCCCTATGAGCACACACTCACGCACACTCTCTCACGCAAACACACTGACCAGATCTTTTAAAGCGGTGCCCGATGCTTCTCGACCAGCCGATGGAATGGATGAGTGGGCTGTACATGTGACACCAGAAGTCATCCGAGCCGTCCTGACTCTCTTCGTAGACGAGTCGCAGTCGGCCCCCGATCACCTGCTCCACCAGTGCGACACGCGTCCGGCACAGGTGTGTTTTATCCACCACCTCCACACGCATCAGTTTCTTAAACGGGTACTGTGTGCCCTCCTGCACCTGATAGTAACACAGTAAAACAAACAACACTATTTGTTATTATCACATAGCATGTAGCACAACCACTATAACAATTATACTTTTACAGTACACGATCAACGTCGAAGAGATCCATTCCCCCCCCCCATGGTATAATATAAATATGTATTTATTCCTCTTCAGTGCATGCTTTGAGAGGCATGTAAAAGAACCAACGCTGTTTTAAAAAAAAAAAAAACAGCAGGCCATTGGATTGCCGTCTGTGTGTTTCTGTCTTAAGAAGTGTTGGAGTCAGAAATAGTTTTCATTCTGAATGTAACTCATATTTATAATATAACCTACAAAATTGCTGGCTGGATGTAAAGCAATTATTCACTCACTCACTCACTCACCTCAGCCGAGGAAAATGGGTACACCCTAAACCTTTCAGGGCACCTAGGGGATATTTGGAGCAGCCAATTAGTCTAATGTGCATGTCATTGGACTGTGGGAGGAAACCAGAGTACCCCGAAGAAACCCACGCATCACGGGAGAACCTGCAAACTCCACATAGAAACGCCCTCAGCGAGCTCCGGACTCAAACCGAGAACCTTTGTGTCGTGGGGCAGACGTACTAACTCCTATGCCATCCCGAGGCTAAAAAGAGTTACGTAAAAATGCTTTTGCTCATAATTAAAAAATACAAAATCTATATCTTTTGCTCTGACACAGATTTTCTAACTGAATGAATGAATGAAGGTTTTATACTGAACATGGAAAAAACAACACATTAAACGGTAAAAACTAAATAAACTTGTCCACAAAAGGAGCAGGACGTCTGATGAAAAACATTTGAGGCTACCATCAATCCGCCTGATGACTAATGAAAGCCACAAAACCCTCTGAAAAGTATTGCAAATTATTTATAACTGCATTTCAGTCTTGAACAAAAAAAAAAAACAGTTAAATGAATCCTGATGAAAACAGACTCAATATACTGCAATATTTCTTCATGTCTGTCTCATCAGTGGTAAGACTTGAATTATAACTGTTTGGGCTGCAGTTTTCAATTTGTGTTACAGTTATATAATCTAACAGACTTCAAGAACTGCCTTGGACTTTTCGATTAAGCAGACCCAATCGCACCCTCCATCCCCTGCCCCTGTCCTTCTCACCGACGTCTTGAATTGATGAGGGAAAAATTGAACCACTGCATAAAATCTTCTCCAGCACATCCTGAAAACTTTCAATAGGGTTAAAGTCAGGACTCTTGGGTGCCAAAACATATGTGAAAATGATTCCTCATGCTCCCTGAACCACTCGCTCATCATTTGAGTCCCCGTTTTATATCCGTGCCATCAGGGAGGAAAAAGTCCATCGATGTGATAACCTGCTCATTCAGTGCATTCAGATCATCAGCTGACTTCATTTTTTCTGCCACATTAATGCTGCTGAGCCTCGACCTGAACAACTGGAGCAACAATGTCGTGAAGATTACATGCTGTGATCATGGCTAAATGCACTCCATGAAAATATTAGTGTGCCCCATTTTATTTTGGCCAGACAGTGTATGATGCTATTACACCAAAGCAACAATGGAGCGTTTTTACCTTTTTAGCAAAATCAGGAGGCAGAGTTTTCACTCCAGTGAGTCGCTTCACGAGAAACACCTTCCAGTTTGAGCACTTGTGCTGGATTGCTAAAAAAGGAAAGAAAAAGAAAGAAATTAATCACCTCTTCACTGTTGAACTACATGCGTTTCATCACAGATACCGACGACTTACATTTAGGAGGTACCAGGGGTTTACCGTTCGAGGCACACCACCCGACAGGATGGATTTCAGCGCTGCACAGATTACACCAGAAATCATGGCTCGAGTCGTTATCAAATCCCTCATATCGGAGAAGTGCTTGAAAACCTGAGAACCAATGGATTACAAAAGTTTATTTTTGCCATTATAACAACGTACCTAGCAAATGATTAGAGTGACACCTAAATAGAACTGACTGTCTGGAATTACCTGCTAGTTTAACAATCCCTGCTATCCAGTAAACTTTGGTGGAGAGATTTGTGTCAGAATTAAGAACCTCGACCCTCACACCCTCTGTAATTTCACCCCAAAATAAACCCATGGGCACCTGCAGAAAAATATAACACAAGCATGTGTGTTCAGAAAATACAGGAATTTTAACAAGTGTCAGTCAAAGTGAAGGAGGATCTGCTTCAGCGCAACACGTACATGTTTAAAACAGCTTACTGGAGCGCCGATCAGGTTATTGCTACAAATGTACTGACCCCAGTCGAAGCCCTCAACAGGAATAGCTGTCAGAAACAAAACACGCACAATACAGTACAATACGCACGAGTCTCTCTCATTGTTTAAAAACAAAACAAGCTAAGCTGTTAGCTGGTAGAACACTTACCTGATTTTGACTTAGCTGGGCTCTGCTGATTAGACTGATACTGTGCATAAGCTGCCAATTTTGCCATGAGTGGTTGTTTCTGTAAGACCTTAGCTTTTTTTGTTGGCGGTTTCCCCTTTAGGAAACAAAACACACAAACACATGTACAAAACCATATTAATGAATTAATTAAAACAAAACCTTTAATACACTGACCGGTCAAAAACAAACAAAAAAAAGCCAAATTTATATTTTCTTCAAGAGCTTTTAGCCTTGATCTCAGCACGTAATCTCCATGCCATCGTTTCAACAAACTTGAGCAATATAAATTTATTTTCACCCAGTGTTGGGTTCATTTCTCACCGCCATCTGGAATTGATGAGGAAAATATTGAACCACTCCATAAAGTCTTCTCCAGCACATCCTGAAAACTTTCACTAGGGTTAAGCTCAGGACTCTGGGGTGCTGATACATGTGACATTGTTTAAGATTCGAGTTACATTTTTGTGACATTTGTGTAAAAAAACATTACAGAATATATGCTGCATCTACAGTGTCTTATGTTTGAAGCAAAATGTTTATACTTTCCGGAAATCACCAAAAGTATTCGTAAAAGCTTTGGGACTAAAATTGGCAAAGATATGCAAAATATGGCCATTTTCCAGACAAAATATTTGCAGTGTTCAATTTTCTTTAACTTTTTGTCAAAGATTTTTTTTAAATAAAATGCTGACTTTTACCCCTAAACTAATAGCATGCTTTGTGTTATTGTGAAAAAATATCAGCTTCATTTAATGCAACACAAGTATTTCATTTTAAAATCCTACAGCAGTGATATATCCATGTATCATACATCATTCAGAATCCTCAGAAATTAGTGAGGGACACACTGATATTAAAGAATTTGTTTCTTATATAGATGAGTAATATACTAATCCTACTCTCCTAATTTCAAAATTTGTGAAAAAACTACTTATTGTTGTTAAACATAAAACAAACAAACAAACAAACAAAAAAAAAACATTACAGTCCTCCAATGTTGGAGTTACAGCACCAAAAATATAAATTTGATATTGCCATTTATATCGACTACAACCAGTTTGTTTGTTAAGTGTTAGCAGTGCGCAGAAAAAAAAAAACAAAACAACAAAACAATTACAACAGAATTTTATTTTTTTTTTTAAATCATGTTTTATTTCAGATTTTGCATTAAAAACTTCACTTTCAGCTTTCTGAGACCTTTTTACCTTACACTAATATATTTTTAGTTTTCAAACCAAAACTTCACTTTTTATCAAGAAGGTCACAATAATGTAATTCGGACTTAATACCTTATGTGTGAAAATGATTCCTCGTGCTCCCTGAACCTTTCTTTCATTATTTGAGTCCCCATTTTATATCCAGTGGTGGCTTAATCAGTTAACATGAGGGGTTTCTGATCTGAAGATCAGTTCAATCCCCACTATCACCACTGTTGGGCCCTTGAGCAAGGCCCTTAACCCTCAATTGCTCAGCTGTATAAAAATGATAATTGTAAGTCTGCCAAATGCTGTAAATGTAAATGTAAAATATCCCTTCAGGGAAGAAAAAGTCTGTTGATGTGACCTGCTCATTCAGTGCATTCAGCTCATCAGCCGACTTCATTTTATTTCCACATTAATGTTGCTGAGCCTCGACCTGACCATCTGGAGTAACAACGCCATGGAGATTACATGCTGAGATCAAGGCTGAATGCACTTTATGAAAATATCAGTGTGTGACTTTTTCTTTCACCAGGAAATATTTAATTGATAAAAGTGTTTAGACATGAAATACCTGAAGTCTGGCCAATATGCTGGCTTTTTTCGAGTTGGAGGAGTAACTTCTGGAGCAGGATACGCTGCAGAACCTTTTTGTTTTGGAGTAAAATGCATCCCGGACCCCAACCATCCCACACATTTCACAAGTCGCTTTAAAGGGCACATAAAAGAAGAAAACGAGCAGTTAATACAACAGCCAGGTGCAGTACGTACCATGTGCATACAGCTGGGGCATTCACTAACACACAATAAAACCTGCACTAACCCATGCCAGCTTTGCCATCAGGGTAGGTGTACACCTGCCCGTTGTTCTTGATGATGGGCAGACCGGCAGGAAGACTGCGCTCTTCATCCTCGCTGTCCTCTGTGCTGGAGCTGCTGCTCGACTCCTCGCTGCTTTCATACCCGTCAAACATGCCAAACGAGTCTCGTCTCTTCCGTTCTGACCGTGAAGTGCGTTCAGCCTGCCCAAACAAGGTTCAAGTAAACTGATCTGTCGAGGAGGCACGCTTAAAATGAACGAAATAACACATCCAAAACAATTAAACCTGACTGGCCATTTTAAAAGCAATGCAAGCAAAGTAGTAACCAGAGGGTTAGAAATCTATGTGGTTTCTTTAAAGTAGATTCATCACAGCTTCTATTCAGGCATAAAAATAAATTAAAATAGGATTCGAACAATTGTATCAGATTAGATATATGTGCAAGCAGCAGTTCCCATGGACCAAGCATAGAGACTAATGAAGAAGAGAAGAAGAAATAAAAAGAAAATTAGCAAATAGAAGAGAAAAGGGAAAATAAAATGAGAGAATAAAAAACAAGAGAGGGAAAAGACACTGTGAGTGGAGTAAACCTGTGAGAATTAGAAGTGATGCTTTCAGAGACTTTTTTTGGGAAAAATGGATGAATACTAAATATAAATATAGCTGGAGGCAGTGGTTCCTGAGGTCCAAGCAAAGAAACTAAGAATAAGGTGATGATGAAAAGGAGTAATGAGGAGGAAGAAGAGTGTTGCTGAAGATAAATGAGATGAAGTAACAGAGTGGTGGGAATTTGTGATGTCACAGAGAGGGGCCTTTTGGAAGACGGGTGATGAGGAGGAAGAGGGGGGATGATGATGATAAGTGAGGGAGATGAAAAGATGTCACAAAGAGGGGCAGGAATCTATGAAGATGAGGAAGATGAGTAAAGATGAAGGTGGTGATGAATGAAGAAGGGTAATGATGAGGCGTGATGGTGATGAATGTATGAAGAAGGGTAGTGATGACGGTGATGAAGAGATGTCACAAAGAGGGGTAGAAATTAGTAAGTGGATACCTGACCCGAGCCCGATGGTACCCGAAGGGTCGGGCCATGTTTGGAACTTCGGACAGATATTTATAAAAATAATGCTCGGGTTTGGGTCGAGTTCGGTCACATCAGCGCCATAAGGCATTGAACATTTTCAATTTAAAACCTCTTATTATGTAGGTAGCCAGGAAGAAAGAAGAGGAGGAATAATGAAGATAACTAACGACGAGAAGTTATGATGAGGAGGGATGATGATGAAAATGAAAAGGGATGATGAGTGATGATGAGCAGGGATGATGATGAAGATGAAGAAGGATGATGATAAGTGATGAAGAGGAGGGATGGTGAAGATGGATGATAAGTGATAATGAGGAGGGATGGTGGTGATGATGAGGAGGGATGGTGAAGATGAGGAGGGATGATGAAGATGGATGGTGAAGTTAAGGATGGATGAAATTAAGTGATGAGGAGGGATGGTGATGAAGATAAGAATGGATGATGAAGAGTGGTGGTGAAGATGAGGATGGATGATGAAGATAAGTGATGAAGAAGAGTGGTGATGATAAGTGATGAAGATAAGTGATGAAGAGGAGGGATGATAAAGATGAGGAGGGATGATGAGTGATGAGGAGGGATGATGAAGATGAGTGATGAAGAGTGGTGAAGATGAGGAGGGATGATGATGAGTGGTGATGAAGATGAGAAGAAATGATGAGTGATAAGGAGTGGTGATGATGATGAGTGATGAAGATAAGTGATGAGGGGTGGTGATGAAGATGAGGAGGGATGATGAAGATGAGGAGGGATGATGAAGATGAGTGATGAGGAGTGGTGATGAAAATGAGGAGGGATGATGAAGATGAGTGATGAGGAGTGGTGATGAAGATGAGTGATGAGGAGTGCTGATGAAAATGAGGAGGGATGATGAAGATGAGTGATGAGGAGTGGTGATGAAGATGAGGAGGGATGATGAAGATAAGTGATGAGGAGTGGTGATGAAGATGAGGAGGGATGAAGATGAGGAGGGATGAAGATGAGTGATGAGGAGTGGTGATGAAGAAGAGGAGGGATGATATTTGTAAATATCTAAGCGAATGTATTTATTTATATTTATTAATTAATAAACCTGGGAAACACTAAAAGGGGTTGCAGCTTGAAACCCTGAACATAAACATGACTAAAGAAGTCACTCGAGGAATTTTCTCCACGTGACAGTCAGTGGTAGAAAAACAACCCTGAGATCTTCAGGTTATAAAAAACTACAGAGTGCAAACGCAAAGCCGTGGCGACATTCAGTGCAGCGCTGAAGAATAACCTGCAGCATTAGTGTTGCTAAGTTAGTAAACGTGCGGTTACTAGTTACATGCTTTGTACCTTTCTAAATGAAACCTACAAGCCGAATAAATGTTCATCTGAAGCTTGTTTCATTCTCAGTGTTTAAACCACAGAAAAAACCCCGTCCTTATGTCATGCAACAGGTTTTCTGAGCACTGAACAGCCGCCTGTGTTTGTTGTGAACATTGTTGGAATAAAGCCAGTTAGCCATGGAGCTAGCCACAACATCACAGAACGAGCTACACTATGGGCCTCGGTCTGATGTGCTCCACAAAAACACAGAAATAATGAAGGCCGCAATGAAAATATTCTCTGAATGGACGTCAGTGCCTGGACATCTTCATTTTAAGAATGAAAGAGTGCCGTCCCGCGGGTCTTATCCAGCTAGCAGGCTAACGCTAGCTTTGCTGCAGACTGACAACCAAAACAAAGAGGGGTAGTAATGGAGCTAGCTAACAAGCTAGCTCAGGCTGTTTTACAAGCGAAACAAGGAAGCAAGCAGAATATTAAATTCTCTTACCAAATCCCCTGCGTCTTCCATTAGCCCTTCATGAAAAACGAAAGCTAATGTGAGTATGCTGTACAGCAGGCCCCACGGGAAGGGGGCTCGGGCTCAATATTTCACCAAATCCAAAAAATAACTCCAGCTGATTATCAACAATTGTCATTGAATAAGTGCGCATGCGCCTTCGTGCCTGTTTACTATTGGCCCGGAAGTGATGTCGTCATCAGCAGATCAAACAAAATAAGGAGAGCGATTTTCACTGCAGAGGAGTCAGGGATTAAAGCTGTACACACTTCCACTCTCCTGCCTCAAATTCAGATCCAGTAATAATAATAATAATAATAACACTAATTCTATAAAGTCTATATATGTTACGCACACACAGGACAGAATGGTGGTTAGCACATCAGCCCCACAGCAAGAAGGTCCTGGGTTCGAGGCCCAGGCTTGGGCATTTCTGTGTGGTTTGCATGGTCTCCTCATGCCTGCGTGGGTTTCCTTCAGGTAGTCTGGTTTCCTCCCACAGTACAAAAAGATATGCACATTAGGCTAACTGGCTGTTCCACATTGCCCCAGGTGAGATTGTGTGCGAATGGATCTGGTGAAGCTGCTCAGGATGTACTCTGCTTTCTTCCAGTGTCAGGTGAGATAAACTCAGCCTCCCCGTGACCCTAATTGAGTGGCAGGAAATGACGGAATGAATAAAAATATGTACAGTAATTATTGTAAGGTCTGGCAGTTCCACAGTGTTGATTAATTTAGTTAAGAATGCAAACTGTTCACTGCTTGATATTAATTACTTGCATTATTGCCCCAAGGAAGCATCCTGTAAAAGGTAAAATGTGATATGGTCATAACTTCTGCCCTGTTATATCCATTCTATATAAAACACACATGGGACAATTATACAACATTTCCTCTAGAAAAAAAAATAAATAAAAGGTAAGGAGGAGAAAGAGACCAGATTAGAACAATATTTTATTATATTCATCTCAGTATATTTGCAAACATGTTAATAAACCCTGAAATGCAAACCATAAATAACAAAGGCAAAGAAAACTAAACACAAATGGATTCATATTCATAACTTTCAATAAAATTCACCCAGGTGCATTACTAGAATAATACTGAGTTTCTTTCCCATAGCTCAGCCCCTTCTCATGTGGTCATCAGGTACCTTTTTTCAAGTAGTTCAGTACAAAGTGAGTAAAACAATATCCTTAATAACAGTAACATTGACAGGAACTCTTGAACAGACAAAAAATTTGACAAGGCGAAAAAACAGAACAGTGTGGACGCATGAGGTCTATTCCAGCAGTGTGTTTATAGATGATCTCTAAAAAAAACAGACAAAAAAAAAACATGGGAATTAAAATCACAATCTAATGAGCACAGGTTTACTTCAATCAAAAGATATGCAAAGAATAAAACAATGAGTTGTCTTGATCCAGAAGAAACAATGACAGGGTGATGCTGATTACATTCTAATGACAGGGTGCTGATATGTTGGGGTTTTTTTTGTGTTCCACAGACATTTGTCACATTGTTTATTACATAATGGTGCATTCATGCACTCGCTGAACCACTTAATCCTTTTAGGGTCGCGGGGAGACTGGTGCCCAACTTGACCAATACGTGGCTGAAGACAGGGTACACCCTGAACAGCTCGCCAGACCATTGCATGGCAAACACACACAAGACCATTTGCACTCAAGCCTATGGGAAATCTGAAGCAGCCAATTGGCCTAACGTGCATGTTTTGAATTGTGGGAGGAAACCGGAGTATCCAGAGGAAGCCCATGCAAGCACACACACAAAATCCACAAGAAATGCCCAAGGCTAAGACTCAAACCCAGGACCTTCTTGCTATGGGGTGGATGTGCTAACCACTATGCAACCGTGCTACACGTAATGATACAGTTTACTTTTTAATGTAATCATGTTATGTTGGCAAAGATTCATAACAGTTTCTGTCCCGGCATGACAATGACACTGTGTACAAAGGGGGCTCCTTGAAGGCATGGTAGGCCAAGGTTGGAGTAGAAGAATTCAAGTGTCCTACAGTGCCACTGAAAACCTTTGGGATGAACTTAAACACTGACTAAATGTCAGACCAATTCTACTGACATCAGTGCCTGACCTCACTAACGCTACTGTGGCTGAACGGACAAATTCTGACAGGAATTTGGATGGCCTTCCCAGAAGAGTGTGATTATTACAGTAAATGCGACTAAATCTGGAATGGGATTTTCAAAAGCCTATATGGGTCCACAAATTTTTGGCCAAATATTTCATTAGATTATGTGCCTTGCAGCCATCACTACTGACAGGGCAGGAAGAAAAAAAATGCATTGTCACCAATCATGTCAAATAAGTGCTATTTTTAAATGGGTATAAGACACTTCATGTCTTACCGATATGAATACATATGAACTTTGGTCTTTTATCAGTTAAAGTCATCTTCAAGAACATCATCTACACTTCCAGATATTGAGGCAGCTTCTGCAAAAGAAAAACATTTAAATAAACATGGAAAACACAGTAACTACTGATCACTCCAATTATGGGCACCCGTTTAAAGGTACACTGTGTAATATTTTTCATTTATTTAAAAAGGGGGAAAAAAAGTCATTAGGTTTTCAAACCCCTACTTTAAGCTATTTAGATCTAAATGAGGAGCAGGTCCCTTTTCGTGGAGGCCGCCATCTTGCAGCACCATGTTTCTAAAGTAGCCCAGAAGTACACAGGCTTTAGTGGGTTGCAATCATGAACCTCCCCACTAGATGCTGCTGGATGCCACTAAACCTTGCACACTGTACCTTTAAAATATCGTACTGTGATCATTAAAAACACAAGAAATCCCACACTGTGCTGTGAGAATAATCTCTTTCTGCTACTTTAACACCAGTTGCAGTGAGCTGTGACCTGCTAGTGAATCAAACATTACTCATTCCCATGGTGCTCCAGTGGACAGTGCTGTATTTCATCCCAACCACCATTCACCACAAGTGTAGTTTATGTGCAGCTAATACAAATGTACACGTTTCTCTGTACTTGTATATAAAAAACAGCAGCAGCAGTTTAAAGGGTTTTTTGTTCACACTTGAACAGTTGTAGAAATGGGAAATAACCAAGTATTCTGTGCTATACTGCTTCACAGCACAGCTTATTCTCTTATTTTACATATGCATCGGGTTCAGGAAAAAGCATATTTATAGTAAACTCCTACTTATTTGGCTTCAAATAATACACTGAAATATCTCAGATAGATTTAAAACATTATAGGTAGTTTGATTAGTAGATTTTCTTTTTTGCTAAAATGAATCAAGGGTGTTGGGTTTAGTATTTTATCATTAAAGAGGAAGACATCGATTCTGGAAAAATACTGTTGATATTTGAATTAATTTTACTCCACCCCTAAATTTATGGACGCACACTGTCAAGAGAATCCCCCATCTCCTATCCACTCAATCAGCAACAGACAATATTTCTGCTTTGTAAGGGCACAAACGCTCCCTGTTGCAGATTGGACAGAATAGTGTTGTGTGGCTAGATCCAAGATATTTGGTTTGTTTCCCATCTGCTAAACCAGAACTTTGTACGGACACCAGATTTTTTTCATCAGGCACACAGAAATAACTGATAGCAGATCATGAGGAGATATTTGCTGAATGGTATATGATAAGAAACCCTTTCCTTAATTTAAATATCCTTCAAGTATTTAGTACCCAAACTGTGTCAAACACAAAAACTAGACCACAGGGGTCCAGATGCCCCCGCTGAAAGGACAATTTCACAATATGCCAATATAGAACAAGCATAGCAAGTTTGAAAGCCCCAGCTTCAGTACGCAGCAATTAAATCTCCAAAAACCTAATACACGGTTTTGCCTCTGTGACCATGAAAAGTATTTCAAGGTCACTCACACACAAACTCATCCTAACACTCATTGTTGGAACCTATCTTCAGAGCGCGGCAAGTACATGTCCAGAAACTAAAGTGTAAAAAAAACGTCAGCTCACACTTTTTGCACAAATTCAACATCACTCATTAATTTACTGAACTGTTTAATCCTATTAGGGTCTACATCTATCTCGGCCAAAACTGTGCCAAGTTGATGTACACCCAGAACATCTTGATAGACCATCCCAACCATTCACATTCACAACTTGGATCAATTTGGAACAACCAGTTAGCTTAATGTGCATGTCTTTGGACAGTGGGAGGAAACCCACGCAAGTACAGGGAGAACAAGCAACCCCCCCACAGAAATTCAAGCCAGGACCTTTTTGCTGTGAGGCGGATGTGCTAACCGCTACGCCACCGTGCTGCCTTTTATTTTATTTATTTTTTCACAAACCATGCTTTCTACTTGTATTACTATAAGCGAGTTAAGAGAGAGAGTGTACAGGGAAACATGTAGACATGCTGCTTTGTGATAATCACACATATGCTACAAGTGTGGTGTTTAGTTATTCATTAGATTAAAACACCCTAAATTAACCCACTGACCCAGTAGCACCTCTTACTGATATGTCTCCACTGTACGCCTTCATGTTTTCAAGTTCCAGCACTTTCCTTTTCAGCATCCCTTCTTCACAGACCTCCTCCTTTTCTCCTAAACCTTCACCAAGCTGTTCACTCAATTCACTGCTACTTCCTGCTAGCATCAGTGGCTTTTTCACTTCAATTTTAGATGTAGAATAATGTGACTTGTTAGTTCTGGGATCAGAGGATCCAGATTGAACTGTGCCCATGTAAATGACATCACTCTCATTACTGCTGCAATCACTCACATGGGCAACACTGCACTTCTGATGAGGCTTGGTAGGTTCACATACATCTCCATCGATCATTTCAGCATCTTCAGCACTTGATGATTGGTCAGAGCTGAGCAGGATCACAGAAGACGATGTCACAGGGGTCGGTTCCTCAGATTCAGTCAGACAGGAGGATGAGGAAACTGTGAATGATGACGTGGGCATGGTTGTGTTGAGTGATGTCCCAGAAGAGCCTTGAGAGGATGTAAGGTAATACCAGACACCTTTTATTCCATCACTACTGCTGCTGCTGTTACTACACACACACTCACTGCAGGTACTGAGAGATGTCTCCGTGTCAATCAGCTCTGAAGATGACGTCACACTGCTGTGGCTGGAGAACGTCTCGAGGAAGATGTTGCTATTCAGACTGACTGACTCCAGTGCTGATGTCACTACTTCTACAGCACATAAAGACGATCCTGTGACCGATGAGACCTCTTGTATATGCTTTATATGTGTTGCTGATGGACAGTCTGAACTGCTCATGAAGCTCTGGTGAGGAAATAGTCTTGAATCTGGGCCCAGCGGAGACAGCACTGAGCCTGAAGAATCAGTAACCTTGCTGACCAGCTCACTCAGACTCAGAGACGGTGTAGAGTAGAGAAGCGATGAAGAAGGAGGCATGAGGTTATCTGAAGTATTCTGGTCGACATCAGCTCGCTCGATATCAACAGAGCTGGGACAACTCGAAGAAGACCATGTCAACTGTTTTGTCACCGACGGATATGCAGAACCTTAACACATGATATCTAAATGGTTATTTATAGGGTGACATGTAATCTAACAAAAGTGTAACAGAGGCCTGAACCTTGCCAGGCAAGGTCACTTACCTCCACGTTATTCACGCAAGCTATGAACTGAGCTGAAGACAATTATAAATTAAATCTCATGCACATCTGAGTTCAGGGGCTATTTACACCAACAGAGGGTGCACACAGTTGAATTCTTATCCATTTATAACTTTCTGGATGTCATTCATTCATTCATCTTCTGAACCGCTTATTCCTAATTAGGGTCGCGGGGAGGCTGGCGCCCATCTCAGCCGAC
>JAOUQZ010000051.1:9602597-9615868 GCA_028564935.1 Neosilurus hyrtlii | reverse complement strand
GCCCAAGCTGGGAATCGAACCCAGGACCTTCTTGCTGTGAGGCGGACGTGCTAACCACTGCGCCACCGTGCCGCCCTTTCTGGATGTCAGTTGAATACTATTGCAACTAGTTATCAGCAGGTTAAGATTAAAGTAAAAACCCAGTAGTATGGGAACCAACCTGACAAGCTTATGCAGGACATACTCAATTCGACGGTTGACTCAACTGCCATGTCGTCCTGTAGACAAATATTAAGACATGATTAGTTTGATGTTTGGAGTTGGGACAACATGGAAAAAAAATCCAATTTAGAAAGAAACACGATGTAGAATATTGTTTACCAACAACGTCTGCAGACATCTTGACTCATTATGATCTCCTCTCAGCCCGCTCCGCTCATCCTGACAGCTGACTGCATGGCCTAAGCGAATCAACTCTTCACCCAGATCCACAGCCTTATACGCACATGCACAGGAGAAAAGTCATGTAAAATAGCTGGCCTTAAGAAAAGACGACAAGCACTATAGTTTAAAGAATTAAAAAAATTAATTAATTAAAAAGTTCTCTCACTGTTCCCTGGCTGTTATCATACAGCTTTACACTGGGCCAGGAAGACATCTCTGTATGTGAGTAACTGCACAGCTTGGCTAATAAAGGCTTCCACTGCGCACAGTAGGTCATTCTCTCAAAGTCAACCAGTGCATCCTCGGTCCAAAAATCTCCTGAAACAGTAATGTGTCCATGTATAAATCGGAATATTACATTTGAACGTAAACTCTCACTGTTTCATTACAAGCACGAGCGCTTACCTGCAGGATGGACTTCAGCCAGACTACACTCGATGGCTTGATACGGCAAGCTCAAGAAATCGCTCCTGGAACAGCACAAAATAGATTAGTCCTCCTAGACATCAGCATAAACAGATCATCAGGTGCTTGGACCTTACTTGCTCTGACCTCAGGCTGCGTAACTGATCTCGTGGCAGCGCTCCATTGTCTCCAAAGTCCACATAGTACAGATCAACCAAACCTGAGCTCAGGATACCCAACACTCGAGCCCGGTTCCATGTGCCGTAGTCCCGGTAAGGAGAAGCCACGATGTCTCCTACAACTATAGCCTCCACTCTGTGCTCCTGGACAGCATGGACACCCATTTCCAGTTAATCATGTGTGTTTTACTGTAATAAAAATGTGTACTTAGGAAATCAGGAGAAATGCATTGAACTTACATGTAAGGTGTCTCCACTGTAGAAACGATTCATTTCAGCAGTCAGTTTGTCCAGCTGAAGTGATCGAGTACCTATGATCTGGATCCAGAAGTGTTGAGGATTGTCTACTGCAGACACATACACTTCCAAATGCTCACCAGGCTGAAAGCTCAGGTCTGGACTTGGGACTGGCAAGAGGAGAGTTGAAATCATCATGAGCATTCAAATTAAAGGAATACAAAACATACGGTTTAGTGCACACCTGAGGAAAGATCACCATTTAAGCTTATCAGAATTTTCCTGGTTTGTTTTAACCCAACAAACAAGCAACAGAGTAGTGATTTCGCATCCCTCCCTCGATTGCGCCCCGCTTAGGGTTTTTGGCCAGTCGTGATCCGTCATGAAAGTAGCTCTTTGCTTGTTCGTTCCATGTTCACACACTCTCGATCTCATACTAGCCGCTGTCCCATAGAGCCAGGGTGATCTCAAGGCTACCACAGGCTCATAGATTGGAGCTTTGGGCCCAAGGCATTTTGGTATTACAGCAATTCTGCAGAAACGGAACTACCTACCAGAATCGACGGACGAACAAGCACGATGGCGCATTTGCTACAAAAGCAATGCCAGTACTTGGCTATGATTTACAAATACACAGCTAGGTACAATGACCAAAAACAACACCACTTTATAAATTTCAGATCAATCAAACTTGATCTGTCTTTGGAGTAAACCGAGTCATTCTGAAAGTTTTGTGCTGATACGTGATTTACTTTTTATTTATTTAAAGCTTGATTGGAAGTAAAAAGAGAATAACTTCAGTAAAATCAAGAAAGCCTGCTCCATCTGTGATGTGCAGTCTTAAACCTTTTTCTGTATTTAAATTTATACATTTATGGTTTTTGGAAGATGCCCTTATCCAGAGCAACTCATTTATACACCTGAGCAGTTGAGGATTAAGGGCCTTGTTCAAGGGCTCCAAAGTGGCAGCTTGATGGTACTGAGGCTTGAACCTCTAACCTTCTGATCAGTGACCCACAGCCTTAACCACTGGGCCACCACTGCCCTTTACTTAAACATGGTGTATTTGCACCATTTTAAACCAAAACGCTACTCTCTGCTACTACTTCTGCTGTGCTTACTTTCAAATTTGGAGTAGTCCAGTGCTGAAGCGGGTGAGAAAATCTCTTCTGATCTAAATGAATTTTCTGTTGTGTGGTCGCCGCTGCTGGCAAACCCATTAGAGCCACTGGCTTGAGTCAGTCCCACTTCAGTCAGAGGAGAGAGCAGATCATCTCGGTTCATGTTCATGGGCTCAGAATCTGGGTCCTGAGGTTTGTGGCCTGGCTCTAGTTCTAAGGCTTTCCTTTTCTGGCGCAGAGCAGACGACTGGCTAATCCGTTTTCGTACCAACTCATTCTCCATCACCTTCTCCATGATCAAGTCCTGCAAAAAAAAAAACAGTAAAACCTTAATTCACAATTTTCTGAGTAATCTACAGCATTTACATGATGTGTGATAACCACAAACAAGAACCATCAGTTTTTTCTTTCCTAAGAAATAATGAGATAAACTGAGTTTACTTAAAGCTCTCTCATAATAAATGTTTAAGTATGAGAGTTGCATTTTTATCTATCCATCCAGTCATCATCCCTCTTATTATCCATCCGCTTATCAGTCAGGTCACCGGAGGAAGCTGAAGCCAGTCCCAGCTGACTTCGGATGAGAGGCGAGGTACACTCTGAACAGTTCACCAGAGACAACAAGCTCACATTCACACCTAATCAGTAGCAAGTTGACCTAAATGTCCATGACTTTGGATTGTGGGAGGAGACTTGAGTACCCAGAGGAAACCTGCACAAATTCTACACAGAAAGGTCCTTGACTAATTCGAGATAAACTTCTCGATGTAAGGCAACAGCGGTAACCACCATGTACCCAATTCTTGTTATACTATCACTTATATTGATTGGCAGGCCTCACCAGCTGCATTTTATTATAGGAATGTATTGAGAAAACATTTTTTTTTTTTTTTTAACACAAGGGAAAATAAAATGTACAGTGTGGTGATTATATTCATGTTACATGTGGTGAATGGGAGGTTTGCTGTACATTTTCCCTTGCCCTATTTTAGGGCCACTGCAGGAAACATCCTTGTTTTGTTTTGTCTAGAACACCATAAACCTTTTAACAAGCGTACAACAACCTCACCTTTGCACGTTGTACTTCTTGACGTGTCCCGGTGATCATAACCTTGCCCTTTTCCTCTAAGCTGCGCCCTCGTTCACGTGGGCAGAACACCCGAGCTCCTGATGTTCGGCTAATTAACTTCAGTGTCTCTCCTCCACGACCTATCACACCAAAGACTCTCATATTTGTCTTCTGACATTTGTTTACTACACTAGTCATACCCTCCTGAAATCAATACATTTAAAAAGTCAAGCTTAGAGCAGGACCTATGATTCGTCCGAAGGCGGTTTGTGGCACCTCTAAGACATCGTTGATGAGCTCGCTGTCATTGGCCAGTTTTTCTAGAGCACATTTAGCCAAGAGGTTCTGATGTGTTGTGCCCTGGAGCAAGAAAGACACCATATTCTGATCCTCTGAACTTGGCAGCACGCTCACCTGAGCTCCTGACTTCTGATGTATCTTTAAATAAATAAATAGAATCAATCAATCAATCTCTATAGTCATTTGTAACCAATTAAATACACTGCCCGGCCAAACAAACAAACAAACAAATAAATAAAGTCGCACACCCTAATATTTTCTTGGAGAGTCTTTGGCCTTGATCTCAGCATGTAATCTCCATGGCAATGTTGCTCCAGTTGGTCAGGTCGAGGCTCAGCAACATTAATGTGGCAATAAAATGAAGTCAGTTGAATGTACTTTTTTCTTCCCTGATCGCACAGATATAAAACAGGGACTCAAATATTGAAAGAGTGGTTCAGGGAGCATAAGGAATCATTTTCACATATGTATTGGCACCCCAGAGTCCTGACCCTAACCCCATTAATGTGCTGGAGAAGACTTTATGCAGTGGTTAAATTTTGTCCTCATAAATTCAAGCCGTCAGTGAGAAATGAACCCAACACTGGATGGAAATAAATATTATGTTGCTTAAGTTTGTTGAAACAATGGCATGATGATTAAGTGCTGAGATCAAGGCTAAAGGCTCTCCAAGAAAATATTAAGTGTTGTGCCTTTTTTTTGGGCCAGGCAGCGTACAATTCTGATACAGCTGATGTTCCTATATTGCAAACAATTTGATTTTTAATAACCATTCACTCAGAGCTACAAAATAATAAATACAACATAGGAAACAAAAACTCACTAGATCCAGAAACATGCTCTGGTGCCTTGCAATAGATCTGTATATGTCGAGGGGCATGGAAAACCTGGACTGCTCCGTCTTTTGCTGTTGAGCTTCAGACCAAAAAAATGAAAAATTACTTTTACAATTAAATATTGTACAAAATCCAACAATTAAAAAAAATTTTTTCAAAAGCTGCCCAGCCAGAGTTAAATGGTATAATTATTAATTATTCGCTAAAGGCGAGGGGGATGTTGCTGAATAGTTTAAAAAAACACAACGTTAAGCAAACGATTCATTTCAGTCCCATCCACTGAGCCTGAGGTGAATATATTGTTTTGGTATATACTACACAGGAACATAAAAAAAAAATCAAACAAAATCAAGACTTTTATAGTTTATTTTTTTAAAAGTATTTTATGACCACGACAGAGGCGGGTCTGGTGAGCTCCTCGTGCTCTGAGTAGTGCTACATGGAAGCACTAGAAAAACAAACGAAACAAGATTTTAATGGTTTATTTTTCCTTTTGTGTGTGTGTGTGTGTGATAATGTTGCTGCCTGCTCCAAGTGACCGT
Source organism: Neosilurus hyrtlii (assembly GCA_028564935.1). NCBI lineage: Eukaryota > Metazoa > Chordata > Actinopteri > Siluriformes > Plotosidae > Neosilurus > Neosilurus hyrtlii. The sequence goes on along the minus strand of JAOUQZ010000051.1, from coordinate 9,610,795 downwards.
GATAAATCGTGAGCATCAGTCGTTTTGATTTAAGCATGAACTACTTAAAATACCATTTTCATCAGATGTGCAATTCCTGTGTAGTACATGCTAATTATTAATGTTATTAATAATTAATGTATTAACTCCAGACTGGGGTTATGACGTGGGAAACTAATTTTGCATTCATCAAACTTCAGATGTGCAAACATGAACTTCAGGGGTGAAAAGGAATGTTACAAAATTTTTGTTACCAGCATATAAACTGCATTTGCTATGCAGTGTTGGCGTGGCTTTTGCACCCAAGCCTACTGACTCATCAGGCCAGTGCTTATCCCCAGTTACCTTAGCATGACGCAACCAGGAGTTCAACTCCTCCTGAACGGGAGGCTATCCCATCACAGGTTACCTTCCCAGTATTTCTACTGGCACTCAATTGTACTGCTGGGTGGACAGAGTCACACCTGTGGTTAGGAACTTTCCCAGAGTCTTATCATGGTGGGGCTCTAACGATGATTCAAACCCAGGACCTCTCGATCATGAGCCCAGTACCTTACCCAGCATGCAGTGTGGCGTTTGGCTCATTCTGGAATAAACAGCAACATTTTGGGGACATAGAATCTCAAAATAAAAGTTGTCTTTCTGGTTAGTTTTTGTTACTAATACAATTTTTGACAGTCTATCCTTTGACAAATGATAAGGAAAGATAGCTGCACAAGTTCTTATGAGAGGATTTTGGACCATCTTCCGGGTTGTCAGAATGTTATGGATGTTACTGTGTCAGTACTTGACCTACAGTTTTCAAAGAACAGCAGCAGCTACAAAGAATTTCTTCACATAAAATGTTTGATACACTTTTGCTGATCGTCTACAAAAACATTTTATGCTGCAGATATTCATTCATTCATTTTCTGAACCGCTTAATCATAATTAGGGTTGCGGGGAGGCTATGCTGCAGATATCATAAGATAAATTAATTGCATTAGTTAAGCGTGATGGACGTTACCCAGTCAGTTCCCTGGATTTATTTTTTCATTACATGATACAGTGGATTTTATAATGGCTTATATACTAGAAATTGGAATCAAGAAAAACATTGTAAAACTTGTTTACTTCCATCTAGGCAAGAACTAAATAAATCCAGACGCTTTTTTTTGAGATTCTATGTCCCGGAAATGTTGCTGTTTATCCCACAATGAGCCGTTTGTCAATAATAATAATTTTATCATTAGGAAAAATATGGTCCCGCCGCACACACACTATTGTCTTGTTTAACCTATCTTTACCAAGAATGGTAATAGTGGTTAAATAGATCTCACCACTGCTGCTTCGAATATGGCGGTACAAGATGTAGCCTACTGTGACCCCTACAGAAAGACCTGCTGCCAGCACCACCTTCTTTCCTGAGCTCATACTTTTCCACGGCCCCTCTCGTACTGTGGCCATTTCGCTGCGCTGAGCTGAGCCAAGCAGTTGACTGCACCTGACACAGAAGATAGACAGTGTTGAATACAGTGTTATTGATCTGTGTGTGAAGAAATTTCCTAAAGATCCCATCACAATGCTCTGAACCATGGACCAGCTCTTCTAAACAATCGAATGCATAAACACTAAAAAAATGAATAAGAAAACATCGTAAGCCAAACTGGACCCGACACCTTTTCTGAAACTCTACTTTGTAAATGAAATGCAGATGCTTTTAAGTCATAAGTTGAACAAAGACTTCATTTGAGTATAAACACATCGGCCTTTGGCCTGTACCTTAAAACAACAACCCAAAGGGGCTTTTCTCACAAACAGTGCATTCAGTAAATAGAGGATTATATATTTATCAGATTAGCTCCTCAAAAATCACAGCAAAGCAGCTCAAAACACCCGGAACTACTCCGAGCCTCTCACTATAAAACATTCTGGTTGCATGTGACGGGGTCAACAGTCAGAGATTAGACGTCTGGACGTCTGGTCTGTGGTGATCTGTGGTTAACCCACAGATGTAAAGGTGTTCGGTAGGATTATATAAAATAACTCAGGCTATTTCAGCTATATTTTTATTCATAAGATCATCATGCTGATCTTGCCACTAATCCAAAATCTGTGTTGTCATAAAAAAACAAAAAAAACAAGCCCTGTAAAAATATTTCATGTCGATCTCCAATCAATAAACTGGTATTGATTTATCATCTGAGGTCCCGAAGGCGTCCAGAACAATCATGCCTATAAAATGTTCTTTAAAATAAAATAAAATTTTGGTGTTTTTTTTTTTTTTCGAACCCTAAATATGAATGATTAAGATAAATAAACATTATTGCAAATCTTTTTTTATTATTGTAGTAATTCTACAACTTATTATTTTTAAGTATTATTATTGTAGTAATGAGGAAAACAATTAACTAATTAAAAACATTTATGCTAAATAAATAGAAATAATAAAATGAATTTCTCATCTTATAAGCATTATCTGATGTAGAAAATAATGAATATTTGTTTCCATAACGACTCTCCATACTGACTTTTACCTTTACACCGGAAGTAGAATAACAAGACACAACTCGGTGGATGGTGACTTTAAATCTCTGATTTAATTGGTAAATGCAGGCAGACTTGCAACACGTTATGCATCATTTAAGGGTTACATTTTTAGATTTTATTTATTTTAGTCATATTTAATCTAATTTGATCGGCGTTTGAATACAAAGGAGAATAAATTATTGATCACCGGAAACGCAGTAAGCCACTATATTAGCTATAATAGTTAATTACAACGTTAATAAGAGAACGAGAGACAACCCTAATGCAGTGTAAATTAGCCAGCTATCCATGAATTCAAAACATATGACAAAAACAGAGCATCAAACAGCTGCAGACAAACAAACAAACAAACAAACAGGCACGCGCACATACACACACACACACACACACACGCTAGTCACCTTCAAACCCCGGCTAATTTTAAAACTGTATGTTGAACTTACAAGCCAGGCGACGACTTGAATCCTAACAAACACAGGATAATTACCGTTTAAACGCGAATGTGAGAAGCGAAGTCTCTGACGGTTTGAGGGGAAAAAGCCGTTAACCTTCTGACATGAATCAACTGACTTGCTTGCTAACTACAGCAGGTTTGTGGCTCAGCCCAGAATTGTACCCCACCCATTGGCTGAGATTTGGCAGGTCAAACCGCAGTGGCCAATCAAGATCAGAGTTGAACGGAAAGCCTGCACTGAGACCACGCCCCCAGGGATGTAAGCCTAAGAGTCTAGTAAAGTCTTTTGTTGTTTTTTTTGCAGTAATTATATTCAGAATATCTACAACCTCAGCAACTTTGATATAAATTCTCCATGTTATTCCATTAAAAATCACAAGACATCATTTTCAAAACCCTTCCCTTGTATGATTTCTAGATTTATATAAAAAAACAAAAACATAACACCACATTTTTTAATGAAGATATTTATTAAAAGACCACAAATAAATTGGCAAAAAAATAAAAATCGATGACATTTTAAAAATAGAAAATATACATTTATAAACTTTAACATTCACAAATAGCAATTATTTTCATGAGTAGCTGGCACCAACCAATATAGGTTTTTATTATGTTCTTATTATTTGCACAAATATTTGTACAGTAGAGAGACTGCAGATGTTTACAAAGTGATGGCTAAGGCTGATATGAATGATGGAAGCCCCAGCTACATCTTCAGTGCATGCAAGATCTAACATTCTCCCAAAAAAAAAATAAAAATAAAAAAAAAGTTTAACCATTGCATTCATGAATATCTTAATCATGCATATATATCGGCAAAAATTAAATGTACAAATTATTCAGTAACATTCCATAACTGTACAAAAAGTTGTGCAATCATGCTCCATTACACAAGCTGAGAACATATAATAACACAGAATTGATCAGTGCAAACAAAATAAAAAAAAAACAAAAAAACCAAAGAAAACACCTTCTCTGCCGATTACCCCACATCACCTTCCATCATTTCTACACCAGCACTAAAGCAGCAGTTAGAAACTCATGCCTCATGTTAATGCCTGTTTGCTGCAACTGCCCTGCCTGATATAACAGATGCTTATATGTATGTTTTAAGCAGCCCTGAGGTGCAAACGTAGCAAGAGGACAAACACAGTCTGAATACATTCTCTGTATGAATTTGAAGATCCGCCTACAGGTTAAAAAGAATAGTGAAGGAACATGTCATGGTGTTTTGCACAGATCACCTCTTCAGGCACAACAAAAGGGCCTGCATTGTATAATGTACTATTTATCAACATATACAGATGTGCGCTGTGACATAAATAAATAAATAAATACACCAGATGCAGGAACTATTAAGGAAAGCCTGGTTAGGACTAGGACTGAGTCATGTGTATTCATATGGAATAAGTAGTGAAGGTAGCCTGCTAGATATGAATAACAGTTAAAAGGCTTGTAGAACTTCTACTATACAGAGTTTGGAGAGAAGAGAGGTACATGGAAGTTCAGAGGTACATGTAGGCAAAATGGATTCGATGGAAGGTAGGGTCAAACTAAAGCTATGTTTTTGTGGCCACACTGCATCAAAGCCACAGTGTGTTTTTGCTTGGTCTTAAACAGAACATTACCTGTAAGGAAGGACAAATGCTGGTTGTTTAAATAAAGCATATTGATCGTCACATAATGATCAGTAAATCCCCGGTGTCTTTGATTTCATTTATATTAAATCATTTATATTTACATGTATTCGTGTGGTAGATGTGTTCACGCAACATGACTTTCATTTGACAATTCAGAAGCTTGCTCATGTAGCCCAGCAGGGGTTTTCTGGAGAGCCTGAGATTTGAACTTTCACACAGTCTTCTGATCACTAACTGAAAACCTTCCCTCTGACCACCGAGCCACTGATGGTGTAGGATAATATATAGATTTAGGCACTGCCTGAAAGTGGATGTCTCAACTGAGAGGTGTCGGATCCTGGGTTTGCTTTTCAGCACCTTTCCTTGAGTAGCTTTCATTATTATCATCTCCTGTCTTTTTAGTTTAAATATACATTTAACAAGCTGATGTTCAGTGAAGCTTCTGATTTCAGCATTTGCTCCATGAACATTTATTTACATGCAAGTCTGTCTGCCTACCTGAGTTAGATTGTGTATTTTTTTTATTCTGTGCGAGTCTGAGCAGTGGTGTATGAGCCTCTATTTTTTTTTGGCTTTCAGTTTCATAATTACAAATAAATCCTGGATTTTTAAAAATTATTATTATTTTTTACTGCTACCCATCATGATGCCAGTCACTAATACATTACAGCCAATTATCACCAACTCAGCGATGCACGGACAGACACTGGACAACCATCCAATTCATATATCAAGGTAGTGTTTCGCTTATAAGCTCTGCTGTTACTGAGGCAATCAGCAAGAGGTAGAACAGCTATAAACTCAATCACACCTTTAGCAAGACTGGAAAAGGTTATATAAGACAGCTCTCTATGGAATCAAATGCACTAATTACCAGTTCAGCATTTTAGATAATTGATTTGATTTAATGATCCATCTGATCAAAGGATCTATGGTTAAGCAACATTTTGGCTTTTATATTGGCTGACACATGTCGAGTCAGAGCATCCATTCAAAGCAGCTCCATGCTTATAGTGTCGTTTGATAAGCATGTCTTCTCTGATTTGAACAAACTCATTAGACCATGTGCAAAACTATCTCCGTCTCAAGCATTGGATTCGAGGTATTTGGAAATGTACAAAGACACTGACTTTCAAATCTGTAAAAGATTCCCCAGTATTTGGTAATGCATGGTGATGAGGTTTGTAAGAAATGTATGATAATAAGATAAAAGAGCATGATCCTTATGCTTTTTACATACTATCTGTAACCACTGAGAGAAATCCTCCAAAATCCTATATTTCTTTAGCTTATTATATACCTTGCCTTATCAAAACTTCCACACGCTAAATGTATATCATTACATTACAGAAAGGTTAGTAAGATTGTCCATCTATAATCATCCTGACATTTTTAAGATACCCTAAGTAAACCCAATCGTACTACACTCACCCATCTTTATATACCACTACAGTTTTCCCCTAACCAAACCAGAGGGAGCATGCATACACCTAACTTACAGCATAATAGGTAAAGAACATTTTAACATGGAAGCTAGTGATGGAGAATAGATGCCGTCGCAGTATTCTGGTGGCTCGAAGTGATGCTGGATCATTGTTCATGTGTTAGTCTGAAAGTGAGGCACTGAGATTTCCTCTCACTCCACGGCTCATCAATAAGAACAGTGATCTTAAAGCAATAAAAATAATAGTGTTACAGCAGCTTAGAAAGGAGAGTTCATTCCTAGCTTCGTCTCAAACTGGAGCTTCTGCCTCTTCTGGTAACGTACACGAATCCTAAAAACAGAGATGTAGAGTACTGTATGTAAATGATTATCTGTTATTATTGCAACCATTTTTTCAAAGCCAGATGTTTTATGATGTTAAACATCACTATAGCAGCCTTAAAAGAAAAAAAAAACAAACAAACAAAAAAAAAAAAAACCCAGACTGCTCTCTGATCGGATTAGACCGTACCTGATCTCGTGCAGTTTGACAGCCTCGTTGATAAGCACCACCAGCACAGTGGACAGCGACACCAGCAGCCACACCTCCATGGGCACAAGGCTTAACGTAAAGTTGTTACTTTTCTTGTTATGCCATAAATTATAATCTATTACAGCCTGTACCACCTGACCCAACAGCCTATAAAAGAAAGGAGAAATGAAGAACCAACATTTTAGAGGCATCATACAGACATTTTACTCACCTGAGTGATATCACTACTATACAACAAGCTTAGACCAAAAAAAAAAAAAAGCAACATATTAGACTGGAAAGCAAGACAACAAAATGATTATAATAATCGAAAATATTATGACCAGTCAATAATTTGGTGATTGGTCACAGTTAATCGAAATTCTATTTTTATTTGATCAATAAATGTGACACATTGTGAAACATTAGGAATGATCGAGTTGTTTACAAAAAAAAAAAAGAAGAAAAAAAAGTTAAGAAATTCACTTAAATGCCATTCATCACTCCACTAAATATGAAAATGCTCCACTGACAAATTTCCATTACAATTAACAGTTATTTACTGGAGCTGAGGTGGATGTAGCTGAATAATCTCCAAGACTGAACGTTGGATAGGAGACAATTTATTATTATTTATTTTTAATTATTAAAGTCAATCAACTGTATTTTTTGTACTGTGACTAATTATTATTATATTAATAAATGATTTAGTATATACTACATGGGAACAGAAAAATCCACTAAAATTTGATTTTATGGTTTATTTTTATTCAGAATCTTTAAAATCATGAGACATGCAGGTGAACTCGGCATACATGTGCAAACAAGTGCGTACAATCTGTGTAACAGCAACTCTTTTAACTCTCTTTAGGAGTTTAAGTCTATACTATGCGGAAACAAAGAAAAGCTAACTGAATTGAGATTTTTGGTTTATTTTTTACATCTTTTAACCACGACAGAGGCAGGCCAGGTGAGCTCTGTATGCACCAAGGTCAGCTTAAAGCAGTGCAGACAACGGTATCTGTTTAGCTACTCATTCAGAGTTTTAGTATATACACTACACAAACTACAAAAAAAACAAACTAAAGCGAGATTTTATGATTTCTTTTTTCCTATTTTAAAGTGATTTTAAAGTCAATGATGATGCTGACCATAATATACTGCGTGTCTCTATCGTTTTTAAGTATTATACACTCTGGAAAAATGTCTTTTAACCCCCAGCTAATGGACCAATCAGATTGAGCCGTTCCTGTGTAGTGTACACAAACTGTTTTTATTAGTGAAACAGTTATCAGTAGCCACACATCAGTCTAGGGATTGTGTCTTTATTACGTGAAAGTAGTAAAATAGCAGCTCCAAATATGGAAGCAGCAATATGGAACAAGTATAAACCACACCAGTTCCTCTTAAGCAGCTCTGTACACGAGGCATCTACACACTCAAACACACACAATGTGAAACACACACTCACACGAGTGGCACGGTGAGACACCACCAGGTGTTGCTAAAAGGATTCTTCCTCCACAGTGGCTGAGAACGGTGAACATAGCTGAGGGAAATGAACACTGAGAGAGAGAGAGAGAGAGAGAGAGAGAGAGAGAGAGAGAGAGAGAGAGAGAGAGAGAGAGAGAGAGAGAG
>JAOUQZ010000051.1:9573966-9591507 GCA_028564935.1 Neosilurus hyrtlii | reverse complement strand
GGAAGAAACCAGAGTACCCGGAGGAAACCCACACAAACACAGGGAGAACCCAGGACCTTTTTACCATGAGTCGGATAAGATAGGCTCCAGCTTCCCCATGACGTAGGATTAAGCATTAAGTATTGAATGCAAGAATGAATGATAATTAAATACTTAATAATACAACATTACCGAGATATTTCTTATCGATTAGTTTTAGTACCTTTAAAAAAATAAATAAAATAACAGTTTTTTCAAAAGGACCAAAAAGTATTCCTTTTTTTTTTTTTTTTAAAGGAACCCAAACCTTTTATCTTGACCGTGACTGCATCTCATTTATTTTTACATAATTTTCATAAACACTTTCACATTTTCCTTCAATTAGAATCGTAGAAGTCTATTAAAAAAAAGAACACTGGTACTTTTACTTTCATTATTCCACCCCGCCGCAAAACAGATACGAACCTCTACCTTTCCTTCATACACGGACGTTTCCCTTGTCTTTTTTCTTTTTTTTTAATCATTAATGTGGGCCGTCTACGTGGATAAACAGTTTATAATTTGAGGCTATTTAATGGACTGAAGAGTTTTAAGATTTAAAATTAATTAATGAACGCAACATGCATAATAAAGGTACCGACACAGAGATAAAGAAAAGAACACTCGATTTTTCACGTCCCTGCTCTTCTTTCCACTGCACAGCTCTGTAGAGAAACTTGTCAGATGAAACACATACGGAGACATAAATCTTTATAACTGGAGGAGAAATACATGTAAGTTCCCTTCATACCAAGCTACAGAGAATACATATTTGTTCACACACACACTCACACACACACACACACACACACTGCTGCCACTGTCGGGATCAATCAGTGGTAGACAACAAAAGCCAAAGAGAAGATCGTAGATAATGGATTATACCATAACCGCTTTGGTTCCCCACAGGGGGATAAAAATACCGGCACGTGTTAACCGTACAGTAAACGGGAAAATGAGGGTGAAATCCATCCTCGGTGTCCTTACAACACAGATCAAATATTTTATTTCATCTGCCCTCAAAGTGCCAAAGAAGCCGAAAGTGAATTACGAACGTGGCTTTCCTTTATGCACATATACACAGATCAGCCATAATATTAACACCACCTGACTCGTGGACAGCTAGGCAGCCCGGTACGCACTCAGCCGCAGTACACTGTGTGTTGGGACACCTTTCTATCATAGCCAGGATTAACAGTTTCAGCCGCGTGCGCTACCGTAGCACTTCTGAGGGATCAGAGCAGACGTACAAGCCTTTGCTCCCCACAAGCATCACTGAGTCGTGGGCTCCCATGGCACGCACCAGTTCGGTGGGTGGTTGTTTTACTGGGTACCACTGCATGACAGGAACACCCTACAATACTTTCCAATCCATTGTGTGTGTTTGTTACACACACACACACACAAAATTTATTGTGTTTTTTATGCTCAACTCTCTTAGCGTGTCCATCAAACAGGATACAGAATGTCAAGAGTAATTAAGGAAGACCAGGATTAAACCGTTTTTATAAATTCTTCTACTTATTCAAATAGAAAATGTTACACGAACACAAAAGGAAAAAAAAATGCTAATGTATTATTAGAATTCTTATTATGATGAATCTGCTTCCTCTGCTGTCTGCTGACTTACCACCTCATTTGGTAACACACACAAATGCTGATAGTTATAAACTTGTAATCATTTCATTTCTGCAAAAAAAATAAAAAATTGTAATTTTTGTAAAAAATAAAATGATTTATAATTTAGTTTTTCTGACAACGTTAAACAAACAGATTAAGTAGTACACAAGTTCACTCTGGAATCATTGTTAAACTGTAAACATGTGATGTAAGACTATGTGGTGTGTCTGCGCTTCATTACTCCACCCTGTTGTTGATGATTTTTTGAGAACAGCCTGCCTGGGACGTGGTACAGGAGTTAAAAAGTGGTTCAGGTTCATGCACAAATCCCTTTCACATAGCGGCGGGTCATTAATCCGCCGCACATTCCTCATACCGCGCTCTCCACTCCCCTAAATCCCTACTATAGCCTGTGTGTGTGTGTGTAAGTGTGTGTGTGTGTGTTGCCCCCAGGTAAACCCTCACAATGATGGATCAGCCATATGAACAATTTAGAGGGACGGATTTTCAAGATGGAGGAAGAGAAACACAGTGACGGTTATCTAACGCTTGAAATAATGAGTTGAAGCAAACGGGATACAACAACAATAATCACAAATCAGCCACCATGGACTCGTCTCTGAAATCCTCCTGAACACCGCCGGCGATTATGTGGAGTCAGGGTCGGGGTCATGGATTGGAAGGGCTAGCTAGCGGGATTTTTTTTTTTTCCCAATAACTGTAAAAACTCTGGAAAATTTTAGTTTTTCTTTTATTTCTTTAATTTTCTTGTATTTCTCTAGAAAGAGGAGAGCTCTGACTGACCAGCGCTCCTAACTTATACATTTCTACACGGGGACACACTCGCCCCCTTCCTCTTCATTATTATTCTTGACTACGTCCTCCGTGTCTCCATCGAGGTCAACGACGACGTCAGGCACCCAGTACATCACCGATTTTGATTTTGCGGATGACAGAGGCGCTCCTTCATGCCCCGGAAGATTCTCCTGAGTGCGTAGACCTGAAATACAATCCTACCAAGACAGCGTTCATTTCTATTGAACCAAATAAACACCTTGACCTCCGAATCTACACGTCTGTCTTAAGTAAGCCGATGATTTCACGCTCCTCGGGTTCTTGGATCATGGATTCTGGAAAAATAAGTAACCTGGAAAGCCCAAGCTTGGAAGCCGTGCAACAAAATGGACAGCATTATCTGCCCCAACCTGCCAAAAATCACTAAAGCTTAACCTCTTCCGGTGCACCACCAAGCCTATTTTTATGTCTGGCTCAATGACTTGGACCCTGGTACTAACGGAGGCGAGATATGCCATGGCGGACCCAGATAGCTGGCGAGGGCTCGTTCGAATCATCTTGTCCACGACCACGAAAATAAAAAATGTATACATTTATAAATATAATATAAATTAAATATGAGTAGCAGAGGAAGCCTATTGCGGTTTACTTTAAAAAAAACAAAATCGAAGTTGGCTTGCTGCGATTGATGTGACCCTCGCGTACAAAATAATATGGACGGGATGAAATTTTAAAAAAATTTAAATGAAAAAAATTTTTTTGAAAAAAGGTAAATGTGAAGCGCTCGCAAGTTTCAGACGGACCTCAGACATCACAAGCAGCGATGAATACTAATATAAAGATTTAGGAACTGTCTAAAGGCTGAGCTTCCGAAAGACATCCCCATCAATACGTGTTAATTAATCTCCCCTGTGGTTCCCGAAAACGTTCTGGAGCAAAAGAAGGAAAGGTTAAGACTCGAGCTTTCTGTTCACCGCTGTTTCCCTCGCTGACTGTTCATTTACATCACGTGTCCTAAATTATCCATTTAATGGGTTCATGTTCTGTGTTGCCACAAAGATTGCCTGTGTGTGTGTGTGTGAGTGTGTGTGAGAGAGAGAGAGAGAGAGAGAGAGAGAGAGAGAGAGAGAGAGAGAGAGAGAGAGAGAGAGAGAGAGAAACACAGAGAGTGTGTGACAGAATGTGTGTGTGAGTTTCTTGACCTGTCAGAGCCAGAGAGCGGGTAGATGTCTGTGCCGTCCCAGAAGTCTGTGCAGGCCTCCAAGATGAGGTCAGCTGAGCCGTGGGAGAGCATTTGGACGTTGTCTGAGAAGAAGTAAAAAAAGATCAGTGAAATGAACAAAATGCAAGAAAAGAAAAGAGAAAAAACACGGAATCTTTCTCACTGGTTGTGCTGTCTCGCACTAGCAGGCTGATCAGATGACTAATAGGTGGCTGGCGTTTGGTGACATGCAGAGCACGGCGTGTGCACGATTCACTGGCCTTGTCTCTGTTAGGCAGCTGGTACAACGCCAAATGGTTCTCCTGGTTGAAGAGCTCTCGCGCACCGGGAGTAAAACCTGAAAGAGATCAGCAGTTAAACAGTACTGGGTCAAACAGGGGCAGTGCTTATTTACGGTTTCTTATAAAAACTAAATATAAACTAAACCAGCATGTAATAAAAAAAATCGTAGAAAAAATGAAAAGGAAGATTATAATTTAACACCGGGAGGCACGGTGATGGGTGTTTCTGTGTGGAGTTTGCGTGTTGTGTGCTTGTGTGGGTTTCCTCCGGGTACTCCGGTTTCCTCCCACAGTTCAAAAACATGCACTGTAGGCTAACTGCCTGTTCCAAATCACCCCTAGGTGTGAGTGCTTGTGTGTGTTGGCCCTGGTGAGCTAGGGTGTACCCCGCCCTCGCCCAGAGTTGGCAGAGATGGCCGCCAGCCTTCCCGTGACCCTAATTAGGATTAAGAAAATGGATAAGTGAATGAATGAATTATAATTTTTATGTAATCACGTAGGGTTCATGTTTAAGCAGACACAGCATGTATTAAAAAACAGGCGTACATGTGCGGGGCTAATAATTTCATCAATATAAGTGCAAGTCACCACGTTCTCACCAATGTGCCGAGACAGCTCGCAGAGGCCCCAGGGAACGTGTACAGGAAGCACAGCACCCTGACTCTCCTGCAGCGCCAGGTTCGACAGGTGGTCTGAGAAGCGGCAGAGCTGCTGAGTGACCGGAGCGTTGCACAGGTTCAGCATGATGTTCAGTCCCAGCGGCTTCAGAGACGACAGGTGGCCCTGCCAGCCCGAGTCGTCAAACTGGATACTGACTGGGTTCTGCTGGTCCTGGGACAGACTCAGCATCTCCAGGTGATAATCGCACACAAAGTCCTCCGCCTCACACAGATCATCACCAACAACACACAGCTGTTGATACATCCCGAGAAACCGCAGCATGGAATAAACGAGTTATTAATCATACAGCTTTTACTACATCAGCCATATTAGTGAGGAGATACTAACATGGAAAAATATCCCCTGACCCAACTCTACTGTCTTGACTTTTGGACTCTACTAAAGTTGCTACAGGAATTTATGACTTTAGAACCAATTTACAGTCACTGGGACACAAATCTGGGACAAAGATAAACTTTGTGACATCAGAGTGCAGTGCAAAATGGAATTATTAATAAACGTGATATTACCTGAGCACTTGACTCCCCCCCCCCCTCAGTGTCATGGCTGAAGCTGACATTGGAGCCTGACGGGTGTTTAGAGCGTGTGGTTTGCGGACCTCGACGCGTGCGGTGCACATCACAGGAGCGGAGTGCATCATGTGACACCTCACTGGACTCCTGCTCATTAACTAGCTGTAGGAAAGGTTCAGTGGCATGTACGGTGAGGAGGGCCTCACCTTCCTGAGCCTGCAGAAACAGATCACAAACCAGAGTGCCATTTGTTCTCGAAATTACACAGAGATGCTGAGGTTTCTGAACCCACATACGTGCTTAATAAGGCCATTCGCTTTTTTATTCCTTGTTAGGCGGATTTCTATTATGTAAACCCAAGACAGGAAAAAATATTTAGGTTGCCCTAAAAATCCTTTCATACACCTTCCCTTTCAGCTCACCTCTTAGGGTGGGATTAAAAGTGACTAGACCCCAAGGCAGCATTTCATGCTACTCCCATCAGCTCAGGATGCAGAATGTCTGTATGTAAAATCAAATCTGAAATTTCTACTTTGAAAGATGGAAACAAAAACAAACAAACAAACAAAATAAAAACCCCGTATTGACCAGTTCTGTCACACATGTCGATGGTATCACTTCTGATATTCTCGAGCGCACGCACTGTGAAGTTGTGTACAGGTGACACTTCCAAGACGCAACAGGTAGGTAGGCAGGCGCAAATGTACATGATGTAGTTACAATAGCTGCCATGAGAGGGCGACAAAATGACCAGACTGGCACAGAAAAGTTTCCGGTTATAAAATTTATTGCGCACTCGTCATGTTAAGACTGGTGGGAATAAATTAAATTATTTTTTTTTTTTAGTAAAAACATTGGCGGATCTGCAAAACAAAGAAAATAATAATAAAAAAGGCCCAATAAACAGGCTCTATATACCACACAACTTTCCAATTACCTCATCCCTGTCGTCCTCTCCATCTGTACGACAAAAAGAGTTAACAGACAGGTCGTCTCTGAGATCATCCTGGCTGTCGTGAGGCGGTTCAACGCGTCCGCTGAAAAACAGGACAGTCTCTGGACTAGGGTTGGGCCAGGATAGTACACCCTGCTTATCAACACAGCATAGCACCTGCAACGGCAGCGTACACCAACACACATTACTGTACACTCAGCTCAGAGCAGTGTTTAAACACGGGATTCTTATCCAGAACAAAATGCAAGCAGACTTCACTGTACTGCACACTTATATTACTTGATTTTTATTAAAAATAAATAAACAAACAAATAAATATATAAAAGTTAGAAGTAATGCCTTGCATATTTTATATTCTGATATAATAAATAGAATAAAATAAAATAAAAATAAAGAATAAAAGCAAAATAAAATAAAATAAAAAAGGGGTAGATAGAATTCTTAGAGGTTAAACTTTGGATGGAATAAATATTGGATTGTCTGGTGCTGTGTGTTTGTGGTTGGCAGTGTTGTGACCCTAGGTGTGAGTGTAAATTGTTGTGTGTTGGCCCTGCAATGGTCTAGCGATCTGTTCAGGGAGTACCCTGCCTTCGCCCAGTGTTGGCTGAGATAGGCTCCAGCCTCCCCGTGACCCTAATAGGATTAAGTGGCTCGGTAAATGAGTGCGTGAGTGAGAGTGGGTGTGACAGCAGGAGGCACTCACTGTGACTGAACCCAGGTTGTGCAGCAGGCTCGAGGTATAACACAGTGTCTGAGACTCTCCTTTTAGAACACCAATCAAGTGTCTCCATACACAGCGCAGCATCTCCTACACACACAAAAAAAGTTTTGTATGGGTTAGTAAAAGTGTGCATGAGGGAAATCTAAAACTGGAGCCCCATGTGCTTCTGCTAGATTCAGTAAAAAGTCTCCTTCATGCTTTCTATGTTTAAAGAAGTTGCATGTACCTGGCAGACATTAACACTACCTCAGGACAAAGCTGGCACAGAAAAGACCTGATAAGCCGTGTGTAAGATAACAATAACAATTTCTCCCTATCCAACCCTACACTGCTACAATATTCACACTGACTCAGAATTTTATACTGAAGGGTATACAGTACATTTGCTAATGTCCTGTTATTAATAAACTGCTGCACCAAGTACACACAAAAACACACAACACCTTAAAAAAAATCATCTGTTGAGCAGAGAAAACACCAACATCGCTAAGTGTTGAAGCTGAAAGGAGCAAATAACTCCACCACCCCGTCCCAAAAAAAAACCCCTACTGTGGTAGGTGGGACGGCTGGGTGGAATTGCCTGTAGGTGTAAAGAAGTGTGTGTATGTGCGTCTGGCCAGGATGAAGGAGTTACTGAATGAAACGTTATCACTGATTGTGAGGTGCTTTAAATGAAGGCAGTTATAATAAGATAAAAGGATAAAAAAAATTAAAAACAACAATTATGCCAAAGTGCTGCACAAGCTTGGAATAAGGCAGGTAATGTATGTAATAATGGGAAATTATGATAATTATATAATAATTAATAATATCTATTTAGTAAGAAAAACTCTTTGGAACATGATATAAAACTAGTAATGCATAATAAACAAAAATGTAAGTAATAATAAAAAATGTATCAATAAAATTAATAATAATAAAACTTTATACAAATAATAATTTAAAAAAATAAAAAAAAATAAAAAATAAACCCTAAAATCCCAGTTTGTACTGACATACCAAACTGACCCAAACACTGTACCACCAGAATGAGTTTTTAGATGTGATTTAAAAGTGGTAATCCAGCAGGCGAAGCCACAGTGGTAATCTCTTCCACAAGTTCGGACAGCAACAGAAATGGAAATATCACTTTTACTATATGGACGCGACATTAAACAAAAACATTGCTTTCTTCTTCTTCTTCTTTCGGCTTCTTTCATTATGAAAATGCTGCTATAAGATGGTATAATGTCCATTTGATTACTGATTTCTGCCTGCTTAATAACACAACATGGTCATTTCAGGTTTATCAGATTTTAGATTATCCAACTGTTTTTTTTTTTTTTAAATAAAAGTTTACAAGGTGATCAGCAGCTTCACCAAGCCAAGTTTTCACAAATGTAAAAGCACGACAGATTTCAATTAAAACCTGATATTTTACACTGTTTTCCCACTTATAAAGAATCCAGAAAATCACACTGTATGATTTTTAAATAATTAATTTGCATTTTATTGCATGAAATAAGTATCTGATCACCTACCAAACAGCAAGAATTCTGGCACTCACAGACCTGTTAGTTCGTCTTTAAGAAGCCCTCCTATCTTCCACTCATTACCTGTATTGATTCCACACACTCAATCAAACAGACTCCAACCTCTTCACCATGGACAAGACCAAAGAGCTGTCTAAGGACACCAAGAACGAAACTGTAGACCTGCACAAGGCTGGGATGGGCTACAGGACAAAAGGCAAGAAGCTTGGTGGGAATGCAACGACTGTTTGTGCAGTTATTAGAAAATGAAACTCAGGATGACTGTCAATCACCCTCAGACTGGGGCTCCATGAAAGATCTCGCCTCGTGGGGTATCAATGATCATTAGAAAGGTGAGGGATCAGCCCAGAACTATAAAGGAGGACCTGGTCAATGACCTGAAGACAGCTGGGACCACAGTCTCAGAAGTTACCATTAGTAACACACTACACCGTCACGGATTAAAATCCTGCAGCATGTACAAGATCTCCCTGCTCAAGCCAGCACATGTCCAGGCCTGTCTGAAGTTTGCCAATGACCATCTGGATGATCCAGAGGAGGCATGGGAGAAGGTCATGGGGTCAGATCAGACCAAAATAGAACTTTTTGGTATAAACTCCACTCGCCGTGTTTGGAGGAAGAAGAAGGATGAGAACAAACCCAAGAACACCGTCCCAACCGTGGAGCATTGGGGGTGGAAACATCATGCTTTTGGGGTGCTTTTCTGCAATGGGGACAGGACGACTGCACCGTATTGAGGAGAGGCTGGATGGGGCCACGTATCTCAAGATTATAGGCAACAACCTCCGTCCCTCTGTAAGAGCACTGAAGAAGGGTTGTGGCTGGGTCATCCAGGATGACAATAACCTGAAACACACAGCCAGGGCAACCAAGGAGTGGCTCCGTAAGAAGCATTTCAAGGTCCTGGAGTGGCCGAGCCAGTCACCAGACTTTAACCCAACAGGAATTCTTTGGAAGGAGCTGAAACTCCGTGTTGCTCAGCGACAGCCTCAAAATCTGAAAGATCTGGAGAAGACTGTATGGAGGAGTGAGGTATAGATTCTGTCTCTCACAGTTGAAGTGTAACGGCGATAAAAATTACAGACCTCGCCACTCTTTGTAAGTGGAAAAACTTGCAAAATCAGCGGTGTATCAAATACTTATTTTCCCCACTGTACACACACTTTCACATAGTAAATCTAATAGATGTATAGTACATGTAAGTCTTCTTTCTACACCACTTTCATGTTTCATGCAAATTGAAATAACTGCATACAGAAAGTGTCATCATCAGCAGCATGGCTAAAGATCGCAAACAAGACACGACTGCAAGTATATAAGCAAGTCCATCTATCTACTCATGCATTTATACCATCACCAGAACCATTCATATTGAAAATAAATAAATGAATAAGAAAAAAAAAAAAATCACATGAACTAATATCAACTCGAGGTAACGCGATGAAAGAAAACTCATTCCCATGCGGACATTTCAGGAAGAATGAACCAGGCGGTAGTGAGAACATTGCAGAAACATGCAGTATGTACATGTGACCGGTAGAGGACCTGCGTGAGTGTCAAAGCTACTAAAATATAAAATAAATAAATAAATAAAACTTACTCCCTGAGGATGGTTATATTAATTGAGCAAAATGGAAAGATAAACATTACACAAGCGACCAAAAAAAAAATAATTATAAAAAAAATAAAATAAATAAAAAAAACATTACCATATTTTCCAGAAAACAAGTCATACTGGAATTTAAGACAAACCCTCTAAACTTAATCTTAGTCTGTTATTTTACATTATTATTATTATTTTTGCTTTTAGTTTTTCCTGTTAGTGCTCCCATAGTGCAGCGTTATATTGTTTCCTGAGCTCATGCCTTTAAAGGGCACCAGTGGTGAATTAGTGCTACTAGCTATTTAAAACAATCATGTATAACATCAGTGGTTCCTTCCAGCAACAACAGTCCTTGCCTGTTTTCAAATTGGTATGACTCTAGGCATGCTCAGAGACATGTTGCCTTTCTGACTGGCTGATCCAGCCTGGTCGTGACAAGAACTCGTTGGATTGGCTGGGCTACGTCACTGACCGTGTAGCATAACACATTATCGGCCAGTGCTGACCGTGGAAAACATATCTTTTTCTTCCTGAACCAACTGACGAAAATCCGAGTCGACAAAACGTTAGTTGCATAAGCCAGGTTGGATTTACCATCATGCACATCTCTGGCAGCATTTTTGATCTCAGAGTCACTAGAATATAACGTCTCACTGTCTCCACAAGAGACATCAACCGCGCCCAACATGTTGACGTCACTTCTGGAGAAAACCTGCTAATCTTTGCAGTTCTGCCCGCTCTAGTAATCCACCGGATAAAATGACCAGTTTTGTACTTTTTATGGTCATTTATGTTAAAATAAGCATCTGTATTACTTAAATGTGCGTATGCACAAATGATGCTGTAAGGACGACTTTTAGGTTAAAAAAAAAAAAAAGTCGCTCACATTTCTTAATTGAGTCTTACTAACAGAACACACTTCTAAACTCTATAATAAAGTTGGACTGTGTGCAAAAATGTAGACCAATAGGTGCTATTGTAATGATTTCATGAGTGGTTATTTGGAAGCTGATTCTGAGAATGATGACATCATCAATACCCAAGTTAAAATGGAGGAGTATGGCTTTAAAGATCATTTCTTTCAATATTTCACGTGTTTGTGATTAAATATATTAACCCTGGTTTATATATAGTTCCCCAATGCACGGGTAATGATTTTAATCTAAGCCTTTTGACACTTCCAAGACAAATCTGTTAATAAATGGCCAGAACGTATCCAAATCCTGTAATAGAACATGGAGCTTGGGCCTTGATAACATCATTCCGAGACTCGGTTTTCAAAAAACTTCCCATAAAATCATTAAAACAGAAGCTATCTGCCTAAGATTTTGGACACAGAAAGAAATGAATCTAGAAATCTGAATGTGAGAAAATTTTAACAAGTGATGTCTTCTCCTTCAATTGAATATTAAAGCACCTGATAAGGGGCTGAAAAACTCATAATCCAGAAAATATCTCAAAGTCTCATAATCCAGAAAATATGGTAACCCAAGAGCTCTGTGTGTAAATACATAAGCAATGTCGGAGTAAAAGGAAAAAAATAATATATGACGCTGCTGGAGGTGATGGTGGTTCTATCCAGAGTGGAGAAATGAAAGGAGAGGGCGAGAAGGAGGAACACAGAGGATATACCTGAGAGGATACCACTTCCGTGTAGCTGCTTAGAGTGTCCTCAGAGAACTTAGCCAGCTGGGATGAGAGAAGAGGTGGATTAAATCCTGCCTGGAGGCTCCAGTTGTTCAGATATGTGCTCATCCAAGCTGAACGCATCATCTCACATCTAACATGGTTCATACACGTGCCCCACGTGCAACTTAGCTAGGCACCTAAGCCCCAAGTGCTCTCCGAGCGCCCCAATGAGTGGCAGCCCACTGCTTTGAGTGTGTGTGCGCACTGGTTACGTGTGTGAGCTCACTTTGGATGGGTTAAATGCTGAGGCAATAATAATAATTATATCATAATAATTTCCCTTGCTGGATTAATACAGCATAGCACAATCAAAATAAATAAATACATTTTAATAAATAAACAAATAAATAAACAAAAAATAACAGTGGCATTGTGTACAACCCCCACGCTTGTGACATTGTTGTAAGAGTTCTGTTGGGGAAGAAGCGCACACGGACATGATGGTCAGGTGTCTACATACTTCTGGCTATAGCATGTGTAATATGATATATCTGACACAGCCACTCATATTGTACATTAATATAGAGTATTAGGTTAAAGTTCTTTCCATCAGAGAGTATTGTATCCATGCAGATCTGAAATACAAACAGTTATTGATTTGTAGCACTGAAGTGGGCTCACCAGGCTTGATGAAGAATTGCGGCTGCATTCAGCTAATACTCGTGCCTCGCCATACGCGATGACCAGGACCCACATGACAGGAAAGAGAAGAGGTAGAATGGGCAACACTCCCATCATCTGCATACCACAGGAAGAAAGAGCACTAACCATCAACACACCCACACATACGGCATTATGGAGAAGCCAAATGCTACAATGTCATGGGCAAGATGTTTTCACCTGCAGCTGAAAGAAGTTGAATCGCCCCGGCGTAAGACCAGGAGTGCCAAAAAAATAGCGAATTGTATTCACAGTAAAAAATGCCACCTAGAAAATAAATTAATTAAAAACACTTGATCTGTAGAAACCTTTAAAAAGTAGATAGTATTAAAAGTGTACAATGGATTTCTGGGAGATTCTTTGACATACCAGCACAGCTGGACAGGCAAACTTCGCTATAAGGGACTGAACCGTGAAACGTTCATTATCAAGAGCTGTAACTGGTCGAGACAGAGCAAGGTCAAGACTGTTTCTGTTGGGAGAAAGAGGGGGTGGTTGAGTCAGTATAACCACAAATTTCATATAGATTCATGCTACATGCTCAGTGTATGCGGTGTGACTACATGAAGAGTTCGGATGCAAAACCTAGTAAGTCTACTCGACATCTTTTGCATTAAAACAATGAAATATACCTGAAACGGTTTATTTTAAAGAAATCTGACATTTTGTTCAGTGATCCCTTAACCATTCCATAAAAAAGGGGAAATAATTCAGGTTTACACTTACCACCAGGTAAACTTCACTGTTTTATAACAAGAGAGGTCAAGTGAATTCTTCCCATGCTCTCGCTATGACTGACTATACTACATCTAGCAACAAAAAGTATAAAAGTAGGAATTTTTGGAAACTTGCCTTAGCTAGTTTAATATTATAATGTTAATGCACCTGTAGTTTCATTAGTCACTGGCTTTCACTAACCTCTGGCAGTGTAATTTCCATTATGTTTATCCTAATAATCACGTGGTTTTGAGATAAGCAGGACAAATCCTTATACATGGTTGAACAAATGCAACATGATTATATATATATATGTAGAGAAATTTAACCCGATGGCAATCACACAACTTACTGAAAGGGCAGTGGTGGCTTATTGGTTAAGGCGATGGGTTACTGATCCGAAGGTCAGCGGCTCAATCCCAACTATCAGCACTGTTGGGCCTTTGAGCAAGGCCCTTAACCCTCAAATGATCCGGTGTATAAAAATTAGAATTGTATGACGCTCTGGATAAGAGCGTCTGCCAAATGCTATAAATGTGAATGCTGGCTACTGTAAAAAAATCATTTTAATCATTTCAATATGCATGCTAACATTTATCAGAGCTCAAACATAATGAATAAATAGATTTAGGCCCTGCTTAAAAACAGATTTCTCTGCTGCCTGACTTCTCTATTGATAAGTGACCGTACCTTGGTTTGATTTTCAACACCTTTCCTTTCAGAAGCCTATATCCGCTTTCATTTGTATCACCTGTATTATCAATTCATGTATCCGTTTAACAGGTTCATGTTCTGTCATGCTTCTGATTTCGGTGTTTGTTCCATGAACATTTATATACTTGCAAGTCTCTCTGCCTACCTGAGTTAGATTTTGTATTTTTTATTCTGTGCGAGTCTGAGCGTGGTGTATGAGCCTCTATTTTTTTGGCTTTTAGTTTCATTATTAATAATATATTCTGAAATAATTAAAAAAATTATTGTAAAAGTATTGTATCCATGCAGAGCTGAAAGGCTTTACGATGTTCACTACAAAGCTATATTTTAGTAGTGTATTTTCTAATCCTTGTTTGCGGTTGAAAATTACCTGACATTATCAAGAATGGGTGTGCGCAGTACCCTGAAGAGTCGGTGTTGCTGAGGGCAGTGTGGTCCCTTTCTATTATTTCCTCGAGGGGAGGGAGGAGGGGACAGGGGTGGAAACAGATCTCCAGGCTCTAGCACAATGTGTTCATCATCCTATTAACAGGTATGTCAAGATAAGACTTTGGACAGGAGGTTATACAGCAAACTTATACCACAGGAATAAGTTAAACCATAGGAAGTTAGGGTTGAAGATAAAAAAGGACCTTAATGCCTCTAAGAGAGACAAACGCTTCCTGGCCTGGCCTGAGAGCAATGATATCACCTTCCACCAACAGACTGACGGGTAGGTTAACCAACTGCTCATCACGGTACGTCCAGTGCAGAGACCACGATGGTGAGGAAGGTGTGTACAAGTCAGGGTATCGAGAAGAGGCCCATCTGATTGGCCGTCCTCCACTCCCTTCCAAGTGATCTAATAAGAATGTGTAGCAAATAAGTTTCTAGGTTATTCAATAAAATCATGTGATGGTAGTATAATACAGGGTTAAAAAAAAAAAACTTGCAGATTTCTAAGTTAGATGGGAAAAAAAAGGTTAATGATCAAATTATTGTTTGCACACGACATCATAATCTGATTATCTTTAACTTTTTTTTTTTTGTTTACCTTTGAAATGTGGGAGGTTTTTCTGGGTCCCCCTGTATAATCTCACTTTTAAAACCCGACACCTATGTCTTGTATAAAAGGTTACTAATAATTAAAATAAATAACTCCTTACGATTCAGATCTGAAACGATAGATTTCAGTCGCTGCAACATCTCACTCTTATTCAGTCTCTGCTGACGTCCAATCAGGATGAGGTTGAGCAGCAGCAGGAGAAACAGCGCTCCTGCATTCACCAGTTCTATGCCTTCACTGAGGGAACAGAGGAGACTGAGGTAAAAGCAATCATATTCATTTAAATATCAAATCATATTCATTTGGAAAAATAATGATGTTTCAATAATAGTGACTAGATCGCAAATACAAGCGGCTGAAATGAGTTTCCTTCGCAGGGTGACAGGTTTCTCCCTTAGAGAGGAGCCAGTTGTGGTGGCTCAGGCATCTGATTGGAATGCCTCCTGAACGCCTCCCTGGTGTGGTGTTTCGGGCATGTCCAACCAGGAAGAGACCCCAGGGTCGACCCAGAACACGCTGGAGGGACTACGTCTCTCGGCTGGTCTGGGAACTCCTCGGTGTCCCCCCGGAAGAGCTGGAGGAAGTGGCTGGGGAGAGGGACGTCTGGACCTCACTGCTTAGGCTGCTGCCCCCGCGACCCAACCCCGGATTAAGCGGAAGATGATGATGATGATGATGATGTTTTTAAGAAATAATGAACTGCATTTGCTTTTTAAGTGCTTCAAATAAACTACTCGCTGCCACTGTAGTATCCTGAGGCTCATTCCTCCCTTAATTTCATAGTGCAATTTAAAATGATGACGAGTGTATTTTACCAGCAGATAAACTTCCCTAAATCATTTCAACTCCATCTAGCCAACCACACTATAAAAGTGTGAAGTGGCTTACTAATGACAGTGTCTTTATTAAAAATACACTGCTTGGCCAAAATAAAAACAATCCAGCATAATCCAAAAGAATATTTTGCCTTGATGACAGTGTCTAATCGCCATGCCACTGATCAGGGCAAGGCTCAGCAACAACAATTACGTGGCAGTAAAATGATCCTGAATGTTCTGAATGACCAGGTTATCACATCAATGGAATTTTTCCTCCCTGATGGCATGGATATAAAAGTGGGGCTCAAATACTGAAAGAGTGGTTCAGGGAGCATGAGGAATTATTTCCACACATGAACCGGCACCAAAGAGTCCTGACATTAACCCTACTGAAAGTGTTTGGGATGTACTGGAGAAGACTTTATGGAGTGGTTCAGTTTCCCTGTCATCAATTCAAGATATCTGTCAAAAATGAACCCAAATCATGATGGAAAGAAATGTGCTGTTTGTCGAAACCATGGCATAGCGATCATGCACTGTAATAAAGGCTTAAAATGGTCCAACAAAATTATTATTTTATTTTTGGTCAAGCAGTGTATTAGACTCTATGTATTTGAAAACAAATTAAATACAAAGTTGTGAAAGTTGCAATATGAATATGAAAGTCTTATTTTCACATATCGAATACATTTCTGTTATGAGTTATATTTTCTAACATTAGAAATGTTATCATCGTTATCCAGAAGTTACTGTTACTGTTATTGTACACATGTAAATCCTGGGTGCTTACAGTTCACATTATGTAAAACTTTGGATTTTTGATCCATATTTACCCCATTTACAGTCCAATCACTTCACTTGCTTGTGTTTGTTATATTAGTTCACAAGAAGCTGCTGGATTTAAACCCCCTCAGTGTCACTCACCTGCCCAGTGGCTGCTCGCCATAGCAACACAACAAACCCATCACCACAAGCAACATAAAAGCAGCTCCAGGCCAATGAAAGCATGAGTGACGGTCATTGTGGTGGAGGAAACTCTTGGCCCACAGCTCCTGCATGAACCAAATATTACTGCTGAAACCCTCTAAACAAATGTTATGCATGATGCTAAAATGCTACAGTGATACAAAATGTAGTAGATCTGTAGCGAATTACCTTGAAGGTGGATCTGCGCTGGCTGACCTTCTGATGCTGCTCCACTAGGCTGGAGAGCTGATCCCGGAGTGTTCCTAAAGCCTGGGCTGTGGTCAGACCCAATGGAGTCACTCCTTCCTCCTTCAATAAAGGAACATGATACAACATTACTGCATTAGGCTCTTCATTAGAACACAAATCCCTGCTGGATTGCCTTATCGAGGTACAGTCGTGCTGGATTTAAATCATCAAGCAGACGTCTTATTATTCAAATGTACAGCATCAAGGAAAAACTAACTGTACACAGAACTTGTTTACAGTGTACTTATACTGAGATAACAATGCCAAAATAAAAGCTTGGACACTGTGGAACTATTTGACTGCAATCATGTCTCACAAAACTCTTGACGATGTACAATAATTAGTTTTAGTAGCAACAGCCTGATCTGATGGAGTTGATATCTTCGGATAATGCACATCATTATTCATTCATGAACCTTTCTTACTTCTGATTGGTGGAAAGCTATTGAGTAATTCTTGGTATTAAATTATTGCCATGGAATAATTGAATAATTTCACTGTTGCCATAAGATATGGTGAATTTTACATACATACACACACATACACACACATACACATACATACACACACACACATACATACATACATATACACACACACACACATACATACATACATATACACACACACGCACACACACACACACACACATACATACATACATAAATACACACACACACACACACACACACACACACACACACACACACACACACACACACACACACAAATAAATAAATAAA
>JAOUQZ010000051.1:9548658-9573866 GCA_028564935.1 Neosilurus hyrtlii | reverse complement strand
ATATATATACGGTTAAGAAGCGGTTAAGAAAATGACATGACATATACATATATATATATATATATATATATATATTTTTTTTTTCCCAAATAAAGATGGAAAATAAAAGAAATTGCTACGGCAACATCCACTGGGGTTTCCCAGGCCGCCTTGTATACAAGCAGTGGACATGGAAATATACTTAGATGATTACAACTTACCAAAATGGCTTCCATTTCCACATGAGAAGGAATATATCTGCGTCCTCCATAGGAGAGTGAATGTTTGAGATTATCTTCACATGCACGAGACTTATCTACTCGCACACATGCATACACCACACACACACACACACACACACACACACACGCACAAATGAATAAAATATGAACACCACCATCACTGGTTCCAAACATAATTCATCGTAATTGCATTATACTGTACTGTTAGTAAAGAGTTAATAAAAACTCTCTGCATGATTAAATTGGAGGTTTGAGATGATTACTGTACCTTGAAATGGGTGGTTGGGGTCCTGACTGCAGCTCTGTAAATGACGCATAATATATGGGAGTAAGGTTGAGGAACAAGGGAAGAAGCCAGTGATCAGTTTTAGCAGAATCCAGCCACGTGTACAACTCTCCCTGTGTAGATCCAGTAAAAAAAATGAGTAGAGACATGAGTGTTAGCACAACTTCTGGAGAGGTTTTGGTTTGTGTTTCTACCAGACTGCATACAGAGATTGTTATGTAAAATAAAATAAATAACACAAGCTGTGCACTTATTATGTAGTTAAAGAATAAAGTAGAAGAACATCGGCACAGATATCACAGAGTTGTCCTCTATGTTTTCTGTGCCGATGTTCTTCTACTTTATTTTGAATGTCCCATCTAATAGGCAGGCCACTTAGTGGCACACTTGCAGCTGGACTCTTCTGTCTGTCTGTCTTTATGTCACACTGTACCAGGATATGATAACCCAAAGAGGACAACGTTTGTTTTACCCTGCTGGGGCATCCCACCCATGAAGCTTTTCACACTGCTTCTGTTTTAGTGTGTTATTATGGTCTTTGGTCCATGGAATCATGGTTCCTAACTCACAACTCATTATTGTCCCCCCAAACTTTCTATAACTGTAGGGTATCATAAACCTCTGATAAAGACACACACTTTGACTTACTTCCGTGGATTATTGGAGGTCTGTTTGATGGTCTGGCAGTACAGCTCATCCCGAAGGAACTCCTTCTCTTTCCCAAGCTGAGTAATCACATCACCCAGTCAGTAGACGAACAGTACACATTTTCTGACTACTAAATTCTCCACTATGAACACACAAAGGATTTCCTAAACTGAGTAATAAAAAAAGTCACCTGTAGAATAAAATTGGCACACTTTCTTTCTGTCTGGTCCTTCTTTAAGGGCTGATCAGTCATAAACTGCATCACATCTGCACATAAGGAAGCAACAATAGAAATATACTTTTATGTGAGAAGCCTACCTGGGTAAGTATTTTCATCTGTATGTGTGTGTGTTCACTCACGTATGAAGGACTTAACACTAAGAACATTGAGCTCATTGTCTGAAAACAGGATTAAAGATTCACGGATAGGCTCCTGTGTACAAAAACAACATTATAAGGGTTAAAGGTCCTCGTTACAGTTTTCTGACGATTTGGATATTGCTAAATGTTCATGAAAGCCATACATACTGCTGTGTATTGCACCATCTGTTCAAGCTCTCTAACTCCAATGGGCTGGCCTCTCTCATTTGGCCTAACAGAAGAAGATATGTTTGTACATCATTATTCATGTTTTAAGAATGTAGCCCATGTGATACGGTCTTCAATTATATACCACTGTGCTCATGAAAACATGAACGGGACCTAAAGGAAGTTTGTTTTGAGGTGCAGTGATTGATTGTGATCCTATAATTTTTTTTCTTCCAAATTATATATATTGAATCACACCCTGAAAAACATACAGTGCTCATACACAGCCTTGGCTCTGTAGATGGTAAACAAACAACATGGCTTGGTGCAAGCCACACATCACTATTCCATCCAATTAGATGGAATTAGAACAGATGGGAGATGAGTATATAACTGTGACCATTGCTGTTATCATTAAAGGGAAGTGTATTTGTTTGGCTATTAAGTTCAGAATCAGTGACTGCTCTTTTGATTTTCTCAATGATTTACAGGTTTATATGAATGCACTCAATGTGGCATTATTTCTACAATAACTCTAACACAAAGACATGCATGGCAGAAATTCTGCAAAATTTATGACTATTAAAAAGCAAAAAAATTTAATCATATAGAACTGACGTAAAACTTTCTGTAGGAAGATGTTTATGGAAATTCAATTTAAATTTCTTTACCTGCAAGTCTGTCTGCCCATCTAAATTAGATTGTGTATTTTCTATTTTGCAGAAGTCTGAGTAGTTGTGTATGAGCCACGGCTTTCAGTTTTGCTATTAGCAATAAATCTGTTTTTTAATTAATTAATTTATTTTATTGCTGCCCATCATCATACAAGTCAGTAATACCTAACAACCAATTAGCATCAACTAAGCAACATTAGACAACCATCAAAGCTATATTCCATAACTATGGTGGTCTGCATGGTAGCGTCACTAAAGCTTGTTAACTAATTAAACCCTTTTTTATTAATTATTTTGTAGCTAAATTATCAACATTTGCCTAGCAACAGTAACTTTACTTTACATCTGGCCACATTACGTAGCCACATTGTTGATTATCTTCCTACAAAACATAACCCAGTGAGTGAAATTTAGTAAAAGTATTAACCTTAGAATAGCCTCTCTGAAATACTTCTTAGCAAACTCAGTCATGTGGAACTGATGGGGGTCCATCTCTGAGCTTTGGACTGACTCCAACTCAACATTGGGTTCACTGGCCACCGAGCCCACCCTTGTGCTGTTCCGGGCTGAGCGTCCACCAGGGCGTCCCACCATGGAGGAACGAGAGGCCCTCATGCTTTTTTTCCTCTCAATCTCTCGGTTTATGGACATATTGCTATAATCTGGAGGTGCAGAAGGCTGAGTGATATCAACTGGGAAAAGACCAGTTCGGCCTCCAGTTGAGCCAAACTTCCATCCTGCAAAAAAAACAAAACTAATTAATATTGACTTCTGTCTATTCATTATCTATACCACTTATCTCCTAGGGTTGTGGGGGAAGCTAAAGCCAATCCAATTTTGGCAAAGTTCATAGTGAATTGGTTGCCAATCGATCACAGGGCTTACAACTGAGCCACAGATGGCTCTAATGCAATTCCATACAATACTGTGCAATAATAATAATAATAATAATAATAATAATAATAATAATAATAACAACAAAAAAACCACAACAATTATAATAATAATAATAATAATGATGATGATGATGATGATGATGATGATGATGATAATGATGATGATTATTATAATTATTATTATCGTTAAAACAATGCTATTCTTTCTGTTAACCTGAAGATTTTCACCATGATATTAATCTATAAGGAAATGGAAAACTAACCATCCTGGAGGCCATCCATTTGCAGAAGTTTGATGACATCACCTTTCTGGAAGCTAAGAAGGCTCTTGTCATCTGTCACATAGCTCTTTAGAGCAACAACATACTCTGAATCCTGAAGAGACACAGACAAATCATCATTTACAATGAGCATTTCATTAAGTTTATACCCCAGTTATACATGCTGAATGCTCAATTTTGATCGGTCAGAATGAAGCTGTTGATTTTTCTTTATAAACACACACACACACACACACACACACACACACACACACACACACACACACACACACACAAAAAAACATTCGCTCTCACATCTAGGGGCAATTACAGCCAGTTAGTCTAATTTGCATGTTTTTGGACTGTGGGAGGACCCAGAGTACTGGAAGGAATCCAACGCAAGCACAGAGAGAACATGCAAACTCTACACAAAACATCCTCACCTACCCTGGGACTCAAACCAAGGACCTTCTTGCTGTGAGGCAGATGTACTGACAACTACATCACTGTACCGGCCTAGCATCATTAAAGTAATAAAAATTTCATATAAAACTATTAAATACAAAGTGTGTGTGTTTAAATTAGTTTACCACAATATAAAGATGGAATATAAGAAGCTATAATAATAAGCCTTTGAGAAATATGAATATATATGAATCATATGGATGAACAATATAAACACTCTCCGTCCCCGACACACACACACCCACACACACACACACACCATCACGTTACTTTTATTGCATTAGAGGTTTAATGATTGAGTTTAGAAAGATTATACAGTGCTCTGGATGGATGTGGAATGAGCACCTTGGTCAGTTCGATGAGGAAGAGGTGGATCACATGAGTTATCTGAGGGGCTGCTGGAGAATGTAACTGAAGCTCTTCATTTTTCAGGCTGATTAAAACTGTCTCAGCATCCGCCTGCTTCACAGACAACATTTCTGCATAGCTGCATGAATGACAAATATTCGGTATATTTAAAAAAATAACAGAAAGATACTTTCAACATGTTTCAAAGTACTCGTGTGTTACTTTATGGTACCTGTAACTCCGGAGTAGTTTGAGGTGTTTTGGGTTGATACCTGATGCCTTGACTATCCTCATCATTTTGATGCCACGATGTGAAACACCAAGAATCTGAGTATCACCTCCATCTGAACCCTGACACAGGAAGAAAAAAGCATGGATGCACAGAAGATATTAGATTTTACACTGTGTCGATTTATGAACTTTTGAAAGGATAGGATGTCTGTCATTTACGTTCACAGGGAAGAGACGCGTGAAATAATTTGCCCAGTTATCTCTGGCTGCCATGACAACCCTCTTCTTCAGGGCATCATCCTGCACGGTGCTGATGCTCGTCCCGACATGGAAGCATGCTGGCCACGAGAAAAGTAATCAGAATCAGACCAGCACGATAAGAATAATTACAGCAGCCTGAAGAGTGGCTTGTTGAAATTCATACCCAGCAAATCCTTCATTTTGCGCCGCTCCTCACGTGAAATTCGCACACAGGTGTCTGAGTAGGTGTCTCTCATAATCTAGAGTTCATAAAAAAACAGAAGAATACAGAAAAAATTGTTAAAATATTTTTGCTCTTGTTAAAAAAGCTATTTGTCCAAAATGTTTTTTTAGCATTCGTGCATTTTTAGTATTTTATTAGTTTAATAGTCAACCAAAATGGCCCTGCGATGGCCTAGCGAGCTGTCCAGGGTGCACTCTGCCCTCGTCCAGAGTTGGCTGAGATGGGTGCCAGGCTCCCCGTGACCCTAATTAGGATTAAGCGGTTCAGAAAATGAATGAATGAATGAATGAATGAAATGAATGAATAGTTAACCAAAATGGTGACATGCAAAATTACATCTTCATCTCTGCTTAATGAAAGCTAGTGTTGGTTATCTGGAAAGATAGCAAAATTTTGAAAGTAATATCTCTTCAGGGCTCCAGCTAACCCCTCCCCTGCCCTTGGAGGGCCTTCTGAAGCCACCCCGTGCCCACATGCGCAATAACTTCACCATAGACCAGCGGTGTCCAATCTTATTTGCAAAGGGCCGGTGTAGGTGTAGGTTTTCACTTCAACCAAGCTCAAGCTATTATCATCACTGATCTAAAAAAAATAAAAGTACTAGATTGCACATTAGCATTTCAATTTTGAAGGTGGGTGGCAGCCATCTTGGTAAGACCAGTTTACTGTTGAAAGTTATACTCAAATACCATGAAAAGATGGGAAAATAGAAATAATTACATCTAAGATGTACATTTCATTTTAAAACCTTTTTTGGTTTGTTTTTTGTAATTTCAGCTTGGTAAAGCTTTTACTTTTTTCTTTTTCAATTAAATACAATTATCAGTGAAATTATTGTTAAAGTTAAATGAATTTTACGGTATTCTGACTGTCAGCAGTAAAATTTTCAGGGTTTTTGAGCTGTGTTGGCTTTCAGCAGCTCCATTTTGAGATCTTAAAAGCAAGGTGGTCTCACCAAGACGGCTGCACCTGGCTTCAGAATTGAAACACTAATGAACAATCTAGTCTTTTTTTTTTTTAGATCAGTGATTGAAATAGGTGGAAGGTGTGGCTGCTGCTTGGTTGAAGTGAAAACCTGCACCCACACCGGCCCTTTGTGGATAAGACTGGACATCCTTGCCATAGACAAACAAACCAGCAAATAAAAGCTCACCTATCCAACAGAGAGATTACAACCATGTATCATTATTCTGGCCTTTCAACTCATTTACATTTATGGCATTTGGTCGACACCCTTTTACAGAGTGACTTACATTTATATATTTTTTAATAAAACTGAGCAATAGACAATTAATGGCCTTGCAAGAACAGTGTCAGCTTGGTGGTACTGGGGCTTGAAACCCCAACCTTTGGATCACTAACCCAGAGCGTTATCTATTGAGCCATTACTGCCCCTCAGTTTATGCATCAGTAAAAAAGCGGTATCAATGTTTACCTTCGTTTGTCCGCTTGCCTTATCTGAAAGGTTTTTTTTTATTGCAACTTTTTCTTACTGCTGTTTTTTTTCTCTTTGCCTGACACGTAACAAGTAACTGTGTCAGTAGTATTTTTGATTTTTTTTTCTATTCTCCATTAAACTTGCAGTTAGAGCTCTCTGGCAGTAACAGCGACAGCAGCAGCAACAGGGGCAGTGGGGCAGTGACGTGTTCTGACTGCAAGCTCATATGTTATGTTCTACATGCACAAGCAGGGAGACATGTAAGCATTTGATTGGATATTTCCTGGCGGACTGTGAGGCAGTGATTTGTTGGCATATTTACAGGATTTTAGTGATCACAGATGACAGATTTTTTTAGACCATTTGTTTTTTTTAGATCTTATACGTTATAGATTGCTGTCATGGTATAAAACTGTTTTAACCAATATACCGTTTTGTGTATACAAAGAAAAAACTTGCCAAACCCATCTTTAAATCTCTTTTTAAGTTTTGGCTGATGGGTACACTAAGTTTTTCCATTATTTTATTCTAACTTTACACACTTCTTAAGTCAGTGTAGAACATTACTTTTATTACTCACCTGTTCACACAGTAAATTTAGGATATATGGGTGTGTGAACTTCTCTCTGGGGTAGAACAACTGGATGAAAGAAAACACAGATCCAATGAGATAAAACCAAAAGTTTTGAAAGTAATCCATCATTGAGATCTTTCCAAACAGACCTCTTTTCGCAAGAAAAGCTTCCCAGGCATACGTGAGTAGGAGAAATAGACACCGGCAGAAAATCTGTGAAGCTGGGAGCGAACATTCTCATCATTGGCCATTCGCTGAAACTTATCTGAGTAGATGAGATATAAATATCAATACAGAATAGACAACAGGTTTTATTTTTACAATAAATGATAAAGTCCTTTATTTTTGTAAGCCACTTATCACTAGGTCATGTCAAACCCAACCAGGAACTAAATGTACACGATTTGACTCACTTAATCCGGGTGCCGCCATAGGGGGTGGGTCAGGAATGCTAACTGGGAGAACAGGGGCTGGTTGTGGAGGAGGACTGGGAATGTTCCGCGAGCGCTGTGAGCCAAAGAGGTCAGCAAGAGAGCGCTGCTTCTCTTTCATGTCTTCTGAAATGGAACGGCGACCAGGTTTTTGAGACTGAGTCGGAGGAGCCGGAGGAAGAGGAGGAAATAGTGGATCCTTTTTTTGGGGTGGAGGAGCGACCCACTGTTTCTGTTACACGCATGGATAAGAGAGCAGTTTTTAAATGTTTTTGAACCAGTGCTCAAGATAATATTATTTATTCTATCCTCAGTCACTAGATATTGGCAATTCTACACACTGAATGGTTAATCTTCTCTAATCTAAGTTATGCTTAGCTAAGCTAACTGGCCTTTTTAAAACTGTATATTCATTATTGAAACTACAAAAAGGAATAGCATTTAGAATAAAATTATCTGAAAGTAAAAACATTTTCTTATTTTCAAGAAGTCAATTTTTTTCGTTTTTGGACTGAGTTTTTTGTGAGGAACAGGCCTTCAGTCTTCGCTATGGCCAAATGCCGGCGCCAGTGTTGCGTCATACACAATCTGTGCAAGCCAGAAATGCAGCTACCTAGTGCCGCTAGCTACTTCTACTTTGGCCTAGACTCATTTCACGAAAAACAGCAAAATATGGAAATAAAGTATTTGATAGTAAGAATGTATTTTTAACTTTCAAGAATTTGAATACAATAATAAAAATGCTATCTTTCTTACAAATCATAGGAGAGTATAAAAGAGTTTATCCGCTCCTGCTCTTAAAGTATGACTAATAGTCTGCAAGGCTTGAAGCCTTGCGAGCTATGAGCTGATATATAGGACTCAGAGTAACAAAGAGTAACAGTTATATATTTAGTTAAAAAAAAAAGTTTCAATTTCACATAAAGTTTGAGAGATATTTACCTTCTGTGGAGCGACTGGTCCTTTTGCTCTGAGTATGGCTAATGCCTCCTCTTTAGGGTCGTTCTTTTTCACAAAGTGTTTGGTAGAAACCCTAAGGAGGTCAATTTCCAGCCACACCATCACTCAAAACATTCATTTCTATCTAGTGATAATAGCAGCATAACAAAGTCTAGTGCAAAGACCTGCATGGGATCACACACTGTACTTACCTGAGAGGCTCAAAGGCCTTGGGTTCTGGAGGAGGCCGGTTCTGGTACTGCTTGATGATATCTCGAATACTGGAGCCAGGTTCAGGTTTAGAAGGTGATGCTGGAGGGGATTCATCATCCAGTGTTGGTGACTCTAGTGGTTGACTGGCTTCTGGAGGTGGGTTTACTTCAGTAGACGGCACAGGAGATAATACATAAAGATTATACCTTTAACTTGCTCTTTGTTTTATTACTTGCACTAAACATGGAGCATTCAGTAAGTCACAACTGCACAAATTACAGAAAAATAAAACATGCTGAACAACAGATAAAAAATATTAATTTAGCCTAAATGCATGCCAGTCTTTGGACTGTGAGTGGGCGGTAGAGTGGCACAGTTGTCATCACACAGCAAGGAGGTCCTGGGTTCATGTCCCAGGCTCAGCGAGGGCAATGGAGGCAATTCATTTTCGGTTAATTGGGCATTCCAAATTGCTCCTAATCGTGAGTGTAAATAGTTATGTGTTTGTTACTCTGCGATGACCTGGCGAACTATTAAACCCTAGTAGGATTAAGTGGTTTTGGAAAATAAATAAATAAATAAATGGACTGTAAGAGGAAACCCACGAAAGCATGGGAAGAACATACAAACCCCACACAGAACAGAGGGCTTTAACCCAAGTCCTTATTGCTGCGAGGTGAACCTGCTAACCAATATTTATTTATTTAATTAATTTAAACATAAGTGGTTCATACCTTCCAGCTTAATTGGAGATGGAGCTCTGGGCTGTACAGTTGGTGGGGTGGCATAGATAAGTGGCTTAGCGACCTTTGGAGTGGGTTTTGGTTGAGATTCCTTATTTCCTGTGTAATACAAAAACACTACTGAGTGTGGTGGTATAATTGAGATTAATAAAATATAGTTTGTATGATTATTAGTCTGCTTTCAGGCTTCACCATCCTAATCTAACATTATCAGATCCATGTGATAGTCAATGAGAAAAATGGAGAACATCTCACCAATCTTCTGGAAGAAGGCTCTCTTCTCCTGAAAGGATTCTGGCTTCTGTGTACTGACAGTGCTTTCTTTTCTCACAGGCTATACAACATTTGTTTATAGGTTAAAGGTTCGGAATTCACCCAGTCAGACAACTAGAAGCATATGAAAAATCAGACAGTATATACAGTACAAGAAAACCTACTTGCTGTAGCACTGGAATCTTTTGCAGCACAGGTGGAGTTGGATTGGTGGGTGTAGGCACTGTGAGGCGAACGGGCTCTTCTGGAGGCCTGGTGCTCTGTGATTTTGGAGGTTGTTGGTCCTGCTGCTGAAGTTGCTTGCGTTGTTTTTGCAGCAGTTCCTGCTGCTGCTGTTGGGACAGTGTCACTGCCTGCAGTGTCATCTGCTGGGCCTGCAAAGAAGTTCATAATATGGTTAATACAGTTACTGCTCTTACAACAACATGTCCAAGAGTGTATTCTCACCATGAGCAAAGCTTGTTGGTTAATTAAAGCTTGCTGCTGGTCAGCCATTTGCTGGGGGGTGATGGCTGTAGGGCTGGTGGGCATAGGGGGCTGTGCCATCACACCTGGCATCATCATAGCTATGACAAAGAAAAGAAGTAAAACTGATGATCACACATGTTAAGGAATACTGTATTTAAACATTGTTTACAAGAAAAATCTAGCAGGCAGAGAGAACAACCTGAATTTTAATACAAAACCCCCACCAGATATCAATAGACGAGACAAGACTGGTATGACTGACATAGTTTCTCTTTGCTGTCAATCTACCATAAACATCTTTCATGCCCCTACATTGTTTCCCTGAAGCAAATGACCTTTTTCTCCTTATTGAAATATTAATTTAAAAAATTTAATTTTGTCCGTTTTTCACACTAAGCTTTAGCTGAAAATTTTTTTTTAGTCAAAAATTTCATTAAGTTTCATTATCAGGTGTCTTCAGTTTGACTATAGCAAAGTGTCAGAATTTTTTTTCCTACAACACCAAAAATATGTTGTTGCTTTTTTTGTCAGAGACTACGGTAATAGCTGGTAATGGAAGCCATACGTTGCATAGGTGCCATCATAGGCATTTGGGCAGCTCCGGGCATCATATTTGGCATCATTGGTGCGGCCGCATAACCTGGCATGACTGGATTTGTGGGCATTCCTAAGTGAAAAATCACAAAATACAGCATTGGATGTAGCTCTTATGACATGATAAAGACAAAAAAGGTTTTATAATGTTCATACAATACAATTTACTCACCCATATTATAACCTGGCACTGACATCGGAACTCCTGTAGAGCAAAAAAGTGTTTGTGAGTCTGTCCACTACATATTACTGATACACACTAATGTGTGTTTCAATCATGTCTAATCTTATTTCAATGATTTCTGCTCGGTCCCAAAATTCATAAAAAAAAAAAAAAAATACAGTTTCCCATGAGAACTTTTGAAAACCTCAATGCAGCATGTGGGTTTTTTTTTTTTTTTTGTTATTTTTTTAAATCAACAAATGAGGTGAGTGTCGAAGCCCACAAGCTTTTAAAGCTAATTGTAGGTAAAGTGACTGAAGCTATACAATACACCATAGATGTCCAGTCTTTTACATGTAAATGTTCATTTTACATGTAATAAACTCTGTAACTCTGAACAACTATCTATAGAACAGCAGCCTTTCAGTTCCAAAAATCTTTAAAAAATAGAACTATTTCAATCCAATCCAATCTCACAACCACAATCACAGCATCTAACACAGAATTGCCTTCTGTGTCGTTTTAACCTTGTCTGTGGCGTTTTCTGAAATTCTGAGCGTGGTTTAAAAAAAGAAAAATTGATGCGGCACCAATTTCCGGGTGTAGGCACTGATGAGAAACTGTGAATTTGATTTTATCTAGCCTAAGTGATGTGATTTATAACATAATTTACTAACAGTATCTTGTGCATTTTAAATGGGCAAAATTTTGCAAAATTATATGTTCTGTCAATGTTGTGTGTTTGCCTTAATTCATATTTTGAGATGGATACTTTCCTAATATGTCTGAGGAGCAAGTATTAAATTTGCGGAAATGCTTGTATGCCATTGAAGACAAAACTAACTGGCAGACTATTCATTTACTAAATAAATAACACCACATATACTAGTTCCATATCACTTACTCTCTCATTTCCTGAGCCTCTTAATTCTGCTATTGTCACGGAGAGGCTGGTGCCTATCTCAGCCAACACTGGGCAAAGGTGGAGTATACTGTATCCTGAACAGCTCGCCAGACCATCATAGAGCCCACTTACACAACCATTCACTGTCACACCTACACATAGGGGCAATATGGAACAGCCCATTAGCCTAATGCTTCAACCTTAGCACGTCTTTGGATTATGGGAGAAAACCAGAGTACCCATGCAAGCACAAAGACAATTTGCAAACTCGACACAGAAACGCCCAAACCCGGAACCTAAACTTAGGACCTTCTTGCTGTGAGATGAAGGTGTACGCCACTGTATTTGACTGTACACAATAGTTAATATTGATTATTTGAGATCTTATTTTAATTAAATACATTTTGAAACATGGGTTGTAAAAAGTGTACCTGCTCCAGTATACATGCTAGGGAGCATCCCTCCTCCTCCCCTCATCCTGCGGTTCAGCATGGCCATTCGCTCAGAGTCCTAAGGCACACAACAACTCTTCAGTATGCCAAATGACCGAAACTTAAATTCAGCAACAATAACTCAAGGTATTAATAAAAATAATTAACCATACACAAGCCTTTAATCACTAAGCTCCATATTGCACTAAGTGTGATTAGCAAATTTAAATTTCAATAAACAAGCAGCACTGACTGGAGGGCCCTGATCCAAGACAGGATCGAAAACGTCATCCACATAGGAATCCAGCCTAGGTGCACGAGATCCTGAAAGGAAAAATACAAATGAGTTTTCTAAAACAAATGTAAGAAATTTACATTTACTTTATGCTTTATAGTAACCCTGGTCATAAGTAAAATTGGTCAGGACATACAGTATAGAGTCATCATACCCTGAGATGCGTTATATTGACCATAACCCTCCCAGTGAGCAGCTTCAGACGGAGGGAGATCGGGAGCCCGCATGGAGGGGGCCGGAGGGATAAAGTCATCCAAATCAGAGGTCATCATCCTGATTTGGAGTGTTCACAAAAATCAATCAAATGCACCCAACTCATACCAGCAAGATACAGAATATGTGTAGCATTTCAATACTGGAATAGAAAGTATTTTAATGGGGTTTATTTTAATCTGGGGTGGGAAAACGTTACATCTAAAATAGAAAATACACCTAAAAATGCCTGAATATGAATAGAACACACCGGTCTCCCATGTCACTGAAAAGATAATCAGGATGGGTAGATGTTTGTCCCAAGGGAACATCAGTCTCAGCATTAGCCAGGAGGTCCATCACATAGTCACTGCCATTTAGATCAAACCAGCCCTCTTCAGCGAGCAGAGACACGGACCAGCCCCGCTGAAGCTCAGGCACACCTCTGAAGAAAACATAGTGCATTCACAACTAGAATTTTACTCAGATTCATTTCATTTTATCCATTCATTTATTCATGCAGGGAAATATACAAGGCTGGTGCCCATCTCAGCCAACTCTGGGCGAGGGCAGAGTACACCCTTGTCAAGCCACTGCAGGGCAGAAACACTCTGACAGCAATGCAGTCTACTCTTTTTTATGAAAATCAGCAATGGTTCTTTTACATGCCTCTCACCATAGACAGTGAGAAACATGGCCGGCCTTTGATAACCCAGTTAGCTGCACTGTGGGGACAACAGTGACAACCCGGTGACAGTGGGGCTTGAACCCTCGACCTTGGGATCAGTTATCCAACACCCTACCACCGGGCCACCACTGCCCCCACTTCATTTTATTTATTTATAAATACATTTATGGCAGCATAGTGGTGCAGTAGGTAGTGTTGTTGCATCAGAGCTCCAATGTTACTGGTCCAACCCTTGGTGGTATAAAGCATTTATTTAAACAAATAAACAAATAAATAAATACATTTAAAAACAAACAAACAAAAAAAACAGTATATATAGACTTGTAGCCAGTGTGTCACACAATCCACATTAAAACTGACTGCATTAAAACCTGAAACTGCCTTTCTTTGTAAAATGTTTGCTTAAGTTCTGGTGCAACTAGTTACCATCAGAAGTTACATGTTGAATAGAGAGGTTAAATGGAGTTCACCTGTATGCAATTAAATGAGGTATCGATATAAACACAACTATTTCTTAAAGGGCCCAGAGAGTCAAGTCCTAGACCAAAGCATACCAAGACCAAGACAAGATCAAGACTGAGGGGGGGGGGGGGGGGGGGGGGTGGGGTGGGGAGGTCGGGGGTGATGGAGGCAAGATCGAGTCAAGGCCAAGACCAAACCAATGGGAGACCACTTTCAAGACCACTTCTGCAATCAGAGTAATATTTACAAGGTTATTTTTTATGGATTGTGGGAGGAAATCAGAGTGCACAGAGGAAACCCACACAAGCACGGCGGGAACATGCAAACTCCACACAAAATGCCCTCGCCGTACCCGGGACTTGAACCAAAGACTTTCTTGATGTGAGGCAGACATGCCACTGAGCCACACACCCCAAATCAGTCATGAGTTACACAGTGTGAATTAACTGGAATGATCAGTATGTAATCTGTAGGGGCATTAGAAGCATGTTTTGCTTCTAGATGCATCTATTATGCACATTATAATATATATTTATTTTAAATGTAAAGCCATTAGTAACACCAACAGACTTTTAAACATGGTGTTTTCAAAGGTAGCAACCAGACTGTGCTGTCACAATCAATGTATGAAAAACATAAATACTTGAAACATGAATCTCTAATGTAAGAAACAAAAAAATAAATGTACTATATTTTATATTTTTGCTGCTAATGTTGATCTATTATCTGCCTGTGGTAGCTCATTAGCACGCTAACCTGGGGTAGCAATAGCTTCGGAAAAATTTAGAGGGCTAGTGCTGACAAATTGTTGGTCAGGAGTTAAAGTTTTGGGTGTTCTTAAAAAAAGAAAAAGCAGATCAAATAAAGCAAATGAGTTCTAGGTGTCTTGATGGCTTTACAGATATTAGACTCTGCAGAGTATTTTTTTCTTTCCATTTGATAGACAAATAAACTATTTGTTTTTAGAATTAAAAATGATATAACTGATGATTTAGATGACATCTCTGCCACCACCTGCTTTCTTCGTTGTCTTTTCTTCCTTGACCGAGGGGAGGCGCCCCAGTGACTTAAATAATTGGTCACATAAATAATAAATAATAAATAATTATTGGCAAATTATGGTGGGAGTTTTATTCCTGATCGCAGCAACATAACAAAGAAGTCACTGCAGCTGTGGTCTTGATTGGTCTTGAGATAAAATTCAGAGTCCAGCTCACCCGAGAATAAGTCAAGACTAAGTGAAAAAATCATGACCTTAAAAATGAGGTCTAGAAACCAAGACTGATCTCGAGTACTACAACACTACCAAGCTATTAAAAACAAATACAGGACCAATCAGGGCTTGATTATTAAAAAAATAAAAAAACCTTTGAATGTCCCAGCAAGCACAGTTGGAGTTGCTCGGTCTAGTGGAGATTAAAAGTCATGATGATCATCATGAAAAAAACCTCAGTGACACTGATTAAATACCAGACACTTTTCGCTTCTATCAGTTTCTGCTTCTGTATTTTTATAATTTGAGGCTACACAGCCTATTTATGAAGAACTGCTTGATATATTACTGTCAAGTTTTCAGGGTAGTGACTTGGGACCAAAGGCTGAAATGATCTTATAAAAAGGTCATTGTAGGTCAAGTTCAAGGTCTGCAAAATGGCCAGCAATTGCTTATGATGGCTAGGTAGCGGCTAGTGCGATTTCCCCAATGGAAGCCTCTAATTTAAAAGAGCACCCAAGAGACAAAGTTTAACTCTGGGGGACATGAAGAGATCCACAGCTCAAATATAAAAAGCAGTTGTTATATGAATTTGAGGTTTTATGATGTTCTTGGGGACAACAAGCTTAATCATACTGACAAAGCTACAGGAGCAATTCAGTAGAAAGAACCTGGCAGTCTTAGAATTAGCCAGGCCTCAATCTGAATGAGAACCTGCAGCAATACTTGAAAATCTAGATGTGCTCAATTGTTAGAGGCAAATTTCAGAACTTTTTAAGCTCTAACTGCAGACAAGATGGTTCTACCAAATCTACAGAAAGACCATATAAGTGTATTGTGTTTACATTATATAGCACACACAGAACTATCTAATGAGAGGACCTACAGTATGTATAGTGATGCAAAGATATTCTCATGCACACACAAAAAAAAAAACCAACCATTCTAACAGTAGGTCTGTAAAAATCTTAATCTTACATGTAAAAATGTAATCATCGCTCTACTGACCTAAAGCTCAGGAGCCAGGATGCCAGTTGTTCTCCTGTGGTCCAGGACTCAACTTCTGCAGTTAAGTTCTCCTCTGAAAAAATACAATGTTGTTAACACTTTTTTACTCTTAAATATCTGTGTACTCTTGAAATGTAGAATATTTGAATGATTCTAACCATTGAAGGTATTGATCTCCACAACCATCTTCCCTTTTCTCTGATTGGCGGTCCATTCAAGCTGAGTAGGAGGGTTTTGTCTACAGGCAGGAGATGGCAGTTGGAGAGATGTGAGAAGCTTATGCTGGCACAGAGAGCGATATTCTCCTGGTCCCTGGTCGGACACATACCTGACAGACACAGAAAAAATGATCAATAGACTGATGTGTTAAAGGGAAAATGAAAGTGTGCAATAAGGAAACAAAATAAGCTATTTCTAGTTGGTAACAATTCTTCCGCCGACCTTCAGATCAGTAACCCATTGCCATAACCACTAAGCCACCACTGCTTTCAGTGTATCCGTAAACTGGAAACCTTAGTTCTTATGCGCCATGTTACTGCATGGTATATAATAATAATTATTATACAGCATATAATGACCACCTGATATAAATGACATTCAAAGTAATAAAAAAGCTGTTGTATTTATAAATAAGTTCTACCTCACCCAGCACAGCGTTATACAACGCATTTAATAGCAAGAAGCCATTAATCTACATGTAGGCCTACTACAAAGTTTTTCATTGCCGTTGCCAGCCAATATTTTTATAACGTTAGATCCAGTCAGTTTGTGCACTTGCAGAAATAACAGCCAAACACTTACAAGCTATTTGAGTATTTATGTTGACTATTTTATCCCTTGTTTAATACAATTTGCTGTGTGATTAACATGTGATTGCACCCACATGAAAATCTATTATGCTATCAGTCCAGACAAAGCAGTGTGTGGGACGCTGTGGATACTTCGCATTAAGAAAATTCCCGGCATGCTATGTAGTTACGGTAACTTACTATAGAACAATCATACGGTATATTACTGTAGCAAATAACGTATATAACAGTAAGAACTATGGGAAATCAGGTGCTATAGAAACAACACTTTCACAGGGATTTGTATCAAGGACGCTCAACATAATCCCTCCATTCATCCATTCATATTTCAGACTGGTGCACATACTTGAGCAGAGGTTTATCCTGTGTCGGAGACGGCGTGAAGGCACTGAGACAGGAGGCTAGGAGAAACCAACTCCTCAGTGAGCTCTCCTCACTCTCACGACCCCATGTGTAATAGATTAGCTGAGCCAGGATCTCATCTCTGAGTGCAGGTCTGCTTTGGCCTTTCTCCACTATGTAATTCCCCAACATTTGCTCCTGCCATCCAGTCATCTCTGAATCACCACAGAAGCGTAGAATCTAAATAAAAGGATAGAAGAGAGAAAGTCATTCGCAATTCATGAGTCAGTTTTTTTTGTGATTGAGGCGCAGGATGCTGAAATAAATAAATTAACTAAAATAAATAAATGCTACTAAAAATGCACATGTTAATGTAAAATTACACGTTAATAGTGTTAATGCACCAAACTGACTTTTTGAGTAAACTAAATTCTCTAGAAAAGTCTTCTGAACAAATGTATTAAACCCTTTTTTTTGTAAAATTTTTATCAAATATTGTCCAATTTAACATTTTTTGGTAAATATCATGGAGGTGTTTTCAATCTTCTTGTGGGCATTTGTAGATGTTTAAGCAGTGTATCATTTCAGCTCTTGCTAAAACAAAATTTCAGTTCAGTCTGGCCAGCTACCAGATGTCCAAAACACAGCTAAATGCTGATAGATGGAAAAAATAGTTTCTAAATGACTGCTAATAATGCAAAATTGTCAACAAACATTCATTCACCAGTTTATTCAGTTAATCAGGAAGCTGCAAAATGACTAGCTTGATCAGTTAAGTTTTGGAGACTGGATATTATTAGCTGGATGATCAACAATTTCCTTGTAAAATATAATTAACATTATGTGTTTACCATGTTGCATGCAGCATGCATCTTTTTTAAATACTGAAATAGAAACTAGGTAGCTTCAGTGAAATATGACGTACAATCATGGCATTTGACAGACTTTACCTTATTTATGACCTTATTGACCTTATTCAGAGCAACTTACGTTTTTATACAACTGAGCAGTTAAGGGTTAAAGGCCTTGCTCAAGGGCCCAACAGTGGTGGCTTGGTGGTACTGGGACTTAAACCCATGACCTTCGGATCAGTAAGCCAGAGCCTTGACCAGCTGAGCCACCACTGCCCTTGACATATGAATAATAGCCTTATGACAAACCCATACAACATGCATATGGCCTATGTCTACACAATAATATATCCTCTGTATGCAAAATAGTAACACAGAGTGAAGTCAGAAATGTCTAACAACATATCCAAACTGAAAATACTGGGAAAGATGTAGAATCCAACATGTAGAGTAAGTTCAAAGCTATGATTGATAGCACATCATTGTGGCAGGCTGTCTTCACTGACC
This sequence comes from Neosilurus hyrtlii, assembly GCA_028564935.1. Classification (NCBI taxonomy): domain Eukaryota; kingdom Metazoa; phylum Chordata; class Actinopteri; order Siluriformes; family Plotosidae; genus Neosilurus; species Neosilurus hyrtlii. Next base: position 9,555,287 of record JAOUQZ010000051.1, on the reverse strand, counting down.
AGTTTGTATATTTCCAGAGCTATACGGGCATCCCCTGGCTCCAGAGCTGTGAGGGGTCTCTGTAAGGATTGACCCTGAACCTGGCACCACCCATCCTGCAGCAAAAAGAAGTATAAGAATCTAAAAGAGGTACAACTATCAGTATATGCATATAATAATAAAGCTGAACACAACGCACATAAAATAATAGATATACATAAATTGAAAATATATTGGTTTAAACACTATACCTTGAGAACTGTGTTAGCGTATCGGGAGAATGGGTAGCTGTCAATATCAGGAGGCAGGGAAAGATGGTGCTTGGCTTGGATCAGTGGTGGAGCCACCTCTGTGACCCCTGACCCCTGTGGACGTCCTATAAAGGACAATTAGAGAAATAAGAAAATGATTTCTCTAATTTTTTAAATTCTCTAAAATGAAAATAAAATTGTTGGGTAATGAAATTCAGTATATACTACTACATGGGAACATTACACTGTGATTGGTTCACTATCTCGGGATAATGGACATTATCCACCTTACAAACCTGGGATGTCTGAAATAAAAATGGCAGACAAAATCTTGGTCACTGATTTTGAAATCCTGGAAATACAGTAAAATAATGTAACAAAAAACTAAAAAGAAACCTACACAACACAGCGTTTTTACATTTCTCAAGGTAACAAAAGCACTTTTTTCTAACATTGAATGAGTTTGAGAAGATGGGGTGCGTGTGACTATTGTGATGAAGTGTGTATGACATTAGGCCTTTAAAGATTTAAAAATAACCTGTGAAAAATATAGTTTTGGTTTGCTTCTCTTATGTTCCCATGTAGTAAATACTAAACCATTTATTCATTTTAGGATTGGTGGATATTACTGAATCGTAATACTGAAGTAATATCCCTATCACCTTCAGTGTATAAATGTTCAGTAGTAACACATTAATAATCTATACCTGCTGCACTACGTAATCGAGCTGATAGATCAGCTGGAATCTCCAGCATTCCCACATCCTAAAATAAGTAAGTAAGCAAGTAAATAAATAAATAATAAACATCATGGCATCACTTAAGCAATTGTTTTTTTTTTTTCAAAAAAAAGCTGAGAAGAAAAGAACTCGTACCATCCCTGAAAAGATAGACTGGGATTTGACCACCTGTTTTGTTCTGGTTCTCTGGTTGCGTTCCTGTAACATCAAAGCAAAGGCAGTATTTTACTAAACTAATAAACACTGAAAGGCTTTGTTATGAATGAGAAAATTCTTTTATTCTAGTCAAATTTGTCTGAACTCCTTTGTGTTTCATCTTTTACTGTACGGCTTGTTCTCTCAGATTCAGTTTCCTACCTGTTCACTCCTTTGTACTATTCTTGGAAACAGAGCGTCCTTTATATACCTGAATCACTCTTGCCCCACCCCGAACATCCAGGACACATGGAACAAGAGTCCACAAGGCCAACCCTAATCAAACCACCTAATCTTTGGGTTTGGCACTGACTGGTGGTACATTTGTGTTTATCACTGTTATTACAGGTGTGATGTTTATTTTTATAAGATCCAGAAAATGAATTCATATGTATAGAACTGTGGATTTATCCTTATAACCCACTTTTATTCTGAACATAATAGAACTGAATTGAAATAAGCATTTCTCCATTGCTCTCAGTAAAAACAATGAAAGTAAACAATAAAAATCCATGTCATAATAATAAGCAGCGCAGTCGGACGTGACCCAGAGTAAATTATAGTGAGAAGAAAATGACAAGAAGTCATTTTCAAAATCAAAAGAAAGCTAAACAAAACCCAGTGCTTCAGTATGGTTTGACATTACTTTATCAGTCCATTTTAGGAAAATCCAACCCAGCCATGACTACACAAAAAACTACGTTTGTTGCAATTTATGCTATACATACGATGGAATCGACAATTTCTCTGAAACCTGCCTCAACTCTTCATTCACTCATGCTCACATTCTGCTACCATTTCATGACACATCAACTGGATAAATGCCATATAATCTCCAGAAGAGATAAAACAGAACATACCTAAAGAAACGAAGTGACACAAGAAGTTGCCAGCTGAGAAGAATTCTTAATAGATGCAGCCAAAGACATGCAGAATCTCACTACATAAGAGGGTTAGAAGTCCAAACAGCAAAGTGTAAAATGAAAGAAAGAGAGAGTGAGAGAGAGAGAGAGAGAGAGAGAGAGTGTGTGTGTGTTTGTGTCTGTGTGTGTGTGTGTGTTGAAGCTTATTGGGAGCAAAGATGAAAGGGCATAAAGTCAAGAAAGAAGTGTAGCTAAGCTGTAAATGGACTCATGACGCATGTAGTAAGACCAGGGAATACGCCTTGTTTTTTAAACAGTCCTGCATGTAAAATTTCTTAAAGGTAAATTTATACTGTATGTATATGCATGAACATTTTTATTATTAATATGCATCACTGACATTTTATGGACTTGGATGCATTGTAAACAAGCAGGAAACCTTCGAAACTAATCATGTCTCAAAATATATACATTTGGGCTATATGTGTTAATAAATATTATTTATGGAATATGAATCAATAATATAGGATGGCACAGTGGCCTATTGTCTAGCACGTCCACCTCATTGCAAGAAAGTCCTGGGGTCAAGCCCTATGCCTGGTGAGGGCGTGTCTGTGTGGAATTTGCAAGTACGGCCTGTGCTTGCGTGGGTTTCCTCCGCGTGCTCCGGTTTCCTCCTACAGTCCAAAGACATGCACATTAGAGTAATTGAATATTCTCGAATGTCTGTGTTGCCCTAAAAAGGTCACCTTCACTGGGAGTCTGGGATGGGCCTAATAAAGCAGTTCAGAAAATGAAATTAAATAAATAACATACGTATAAAATAATAAAATAATCTGTTTTACAATTCTCAAAGATAAAAGACTGTGTTTAGTGCAAGATCACTGCTAAATGTTTAAAGTGGACATTCTGTACATTAAGGCATGTGTTTCAGCTCCTCAATGCATCTCTGCAAGTCTCCCATCCCTAATTCTGTCTTTAATTGTGTTGGAGGTGCAGTCTAGTAATGTGTTAAATTAGTTTCAATATTTGACAAGAATATAATTATTAATCCCAGAGTTACTGAAGTTAAAGACTGGAGACCGGTGATGTAAACTCAACCTTTGACCCAGCTGTGGCGATATCTAGGTAAGCAACAGGAGGGTGAGGTAGGAGTTTACAACATTATTTAAGTAATAAAGTGCTTCTGGTTGCCTAGCAATAGGTTAAACAGAGGACAGCCCAATACGAGTCATTGCTGTCAAATATGTTATGTTGTTATAATTGCAATATGTCGCAGAGGGAGAAATAGACAAACACGCAGAAAGAAAAGAACTGATAAACAGTATACATAGAGAGAAGGAAAACCTGACCGATACAAAAGACACACAAGGAGTGTTTGTTTTGTCATGAACCTACCCTCCACTTTCGTCTCTTGATTGTATTTCTAGTGATCATAATGGCCGCCCAGAATTGGGTAAAGGAGTGCTTCAGTCGCTTATAATACTTCCTGTACATGAGAGACAATACAAAACAGCTACGTCTTATTATTAATTATTTTATTATTATTATTATTATTTCCTCCCACAGTCCAAAGACCTGCACATCAGGCTAATTGGCTGTTCCAAATTGCCCCTAGGTGTGAGTGTGGGTGTGAATGGTTGTGTGTGTTTGCCCTGCAACGGTCAGAGTGTATCCCACCTTTGTCCAGTGTTGGCTCAAATAGGTGCCAGCCTCCCCGTGACCCTAGTAGTATTAAGTGGTTCATCACGTGTGTGAGGGAGTGAGTGAATCCGCAGTGCATATTAAATGGTTAAAATATATGCTGAAAAGTGATCACCTTTTTTTTTTTTTTTTTTTTTTTTTACATGCAAGTATATGCATATCTGGAATATTAAAGATAATAGCACACAAGACAAGACAATTACTATAATATTACTATAGTATTCTTTAGAGCATGGAGGAGAATTGGATTTGAGGAACATCTGACTAAACACTTGAATTTCAGTTTAAAACGCTCCTCTTATCTCCTGCTTTCTATCCAGCAGTGCTCTCAGTTTTCACCGAGTCTGGTGACCTCTGATGTGGGACTGGAGAATGATGGCCTTCCGCCTAAAAAAACGGAAGTTACGTCTGCAGATAAAGCAACGTATGTTCTTCTGAATAGTGATTGCTGCCCAGGTCTGAGTACTGCTCCATTTCTGCTCTACTTGCTGGTATAGTGATTCCTTCAAAAACACCTGGGCATGAAAGGGTTAATTGTAGCTATGAATACATGAGCATACATTTATTTTAATTGTCTTTAGACATTAGATATATGAGCCTGTCCCAGCAGAAATGCACTATTTGGCTGTACCTTGTTCACTCCTAATTGATACTGAGCTTCCTCAGCACCAATGAACTCCAGCAAGGAAACGACCTGTTCTTTATCAGAGAGGTTTACAGCCCGCTGTGCTAACAGCACACCATACCTTGCATTAATGAGTGGATGAGAGAGAAAGAGATTTTTGAAAAGAGATGATTGCTTAATGCAGAACCACATTTTATTTAAGCAATCTTCTTGCAAAAAGTTAACATCCGGTACCTCTCCATGAAATCCTTGAATGGGATACGAATGGGAAATCCCTGTTTCCGAATTTGAACTGTCTCTAGGATTCCTCCATGCTTCAACTGTGTGGTGACATAATCCACATCGAATATTCCAGGAAGCTACAATGTTATGAAGAAATGAAATAACATATTCAACCAAGTGAAAAAGCTGCATTTTATTACTTAAAGGAGTTGTGTCATGATTTTTACCCAGATGTATTGCCAAAACATAGTCAAAGTATGCTATGAATATCCAAAATACTTGTCTTTATGTGTTAAATACAACATGGACTTTATGAAATCTTGATGGGCTGAAAAGTTTTTAGACTGCAAACCCCAAACAAACCTAATGCATGAACCCAATTCATTTACATTTATGATATTTGGCAGACACCCTTATTAAGAGCAACACATTTATACAGCTGAGCAGTTGAGGGTTAAGAGCCTTCCTCAAGGGCCCAACAGTGGCAGCTTGGTGGTACTGGGGCTTGAAACTGCTGACCTTCTGACCAGTAATCAAGAGCCTTATCCACTGAGCCAACACTGCCCAACTCATGGATTTCTCCTTTGTAAACTAAATCTATATGATTATGCCCTGTTTGGTTACATCATTCATGATATTTAAGCTACATTATTTTCTTCAGACCACATGACACTGCCCCTTTAAGTAGATTTCATTTAGTTTAGATAAATAGCCTGAAGAAGTTTACCTTTAAATAGTTTGGCTTAAAACATCTGATAAACACATTTTTACACCTGAAAAAGGGAAAGAGAGAACATAGATTAAAAGATATCATAAACTAAATGCCATTATTTGAATACAAGCAAGAATACATGTGTAATTTAGTGATAACACTGGCATATTGGGTTTGGTGTTATCCATTTTTTAAAAAAACTTATTTTAGTCAACTTCTGATGAAAAACAAGCATGTCTGCGCAAGCCCCCCCCCCCCCCACCAATTCTGTGCTCTAATGCCTTTTGTCCAATTTGCTATAATCATCACAAGAATAAGGTCTTTAGAACACAGCATAGTTTACTAAGAAGATCAGAATGAGGTTTTGAAGACCTTTCCAACCGTGTGATGAGTTCGCTGAGTGACTGTTGAAAGTGTGCAGCTACAGTTGAGGCCTGGTGCCGGTTTCCTCTCCCTCTGGCACGCAGCTGTTTCTGGTTAATGTAGTATTCCTGCACCTTACGGAACAGACCTGAAACCATCTGCACCCTCCACATGCATCAGACTTAAGGAACATTTCTATTAAACTTTATTATGTTAGAAAGCAAAATAAAGTGCAGTTGCCCCTTTACCTGTAATCTACTGCGTGCAAAAAGCTCTAATACCTCTGCACGGAATTGGTTGTGGTTTTTATTCAGGAAGTTGTGAACCTATTGGAGATGATACAAAAACAGTTTGCCATTTCTCTTAATAATGAAATTGAAATCATTGAAGGAGTACGTTATTCTGAAATTAGCTGCTTGCCTGGTAAGTAACGGCTCCTGCATAGTGATACACAGTAAAGACGGGCAAAGGAATCTTGGGCTTGGCATAGTAGGGATTGTTGCCATGGTGATAGTGACATTTTTGCAGAAAGGTGTGATCTGTAGCCTGACACAATGACAGAAAATCGGTGGAGGTAAAAAGAAAGACAAGTTCTACTTCTAGAACAACTAAATCACCGTCTCCTGGCTCTTTTAAGTACCTCTGAACTCAGGATTATTAAATAACCTATTATTTTGGATTACGCCAAAGCTGTTTACTGTTGTTTTATCATCAGTGATAACATGAACTAACTTCTTTTAAAGACAGTGTTGTATGACTGTATGACACCACACTGTTGATCATTTTCTTATAACTGCATGCCCTGCTGTGTTTGATTCCTTGCATACAATATGGTGCATATACTGAGCAATGTTTGGGCTAAATAAAAAAATTTCATTCACAACATTGACCTTACCAGATCATTCATTCATTCATTCATTCATTTTCTGAACCGCTTATTCCTAATTAGGGTCGCAGGGAGGCTGGCGCCCATCT
>JAOUQZ010000051.1:9512150-9532544 GCA_028564935.1 Neosilurus hyrtlii | reverse complement strand
TTTACTATGTAAAGCTGCTTTGTGACAATGTCAATTGTAAAAAGCGCTATACAAATAAAACTGACTTGACTTGACTCCCCCACCTGTCAACTTCACCTATAATTAGGTTCAGAGACAGCTGAAAAGACTCCACTCAGGCAAGGCAGCAGGACCGGATAGGGTGCCCCTAGGTCTGTGGAGTCTTATATTACATCTTTATGATGAGACTGAATCTACAGAGGTTCCCAGTGCGGTGGAAGACGTCATGCCTCGTTTCAGTACCTAAGACCCCACGTCCCAGTGGCCTTCAGGATTACAAACCTGTGGCACTGACCTCACATGTTATGAAGACTCTCGAGAGACTGATACTGTATCAACTCCGACCCATTGTTAGACCACATCTGGACCCGCTTCAGTTTGCTTACCAGCCCTGTCTTGGAGTCGAGGATGCCATCATCTACCTGCTTAACTGTGTCTACAGCCACCTGGACCAGCTGGCGAGCACTGAGAGAGTCATGTTTTTTTTACTTTTCCAGTGCATTCAATACCATCAGCTGACCCTCTGGGTGAGAAGCTGACAGCGATGCAGGTAGATGCCTTTCTTGTGTCCTGACTGAAAGATCACAGTATGTGCGCCTGCAGCACTACATGTCAGACACAGTGGTCAGCAACACTGGGACTGTTCTCTCCCCTTTCCACTTCACCCTCTAAACAACAGGCTTCAGCTACTGCACAGAGACCTCCCATCTTCAGAAGTTTTCTGATGACTTTGCTGTAGTTGGATGTATCAGTGGAGGTGAGGAGACAGAATATAGGGCTGCTGTGGATTCCTTCGTCACATGGTGTGAGCAGAATCATCTGCAGCTTAATGTGACAAAGACCAAGGAACTGATTGTGGATTTCAGGAGATCCAAACACCAGTATCGGTGTACTAACAGTAAAAACGGACTAAACAAACTGATCCGCAAAGCCAATAACGTTGTTTGTATGGAGATGGACTCTCTGACGGTAGTGTCAAAGAGGCGAATGTTGTCCAAAATAAAGACAACACTGAACAATACCTCCCACCCGCTTCACATCCTGCTGATCAGTCACAGGAGCACATTTAGTGAGACTGATACCACCTAAATGCTCCATTGAACGACACAGGAAATCAATTCTACCTGTGGCAAGTAATCTGTACTCCACCATATAGCACTGTTATTCATCCACTGTTTTACATTTGCATTTTGCACTGTTTATCTTATTGATAATACTGTAAATATTACTCACTGATAGGATTCATTCTTAATGTGTTTATATAATAGTATATAATAGTACATAATAGGTATGGGGCAGTGGTGGCCTGGTGGGGTGCTGGATAACCAATCCCAAAGTGGGGGTTCAAGCTCCACTATCGACGGGTTCTTACTGCTGTCCCCCCCAGTGCAGCTAACTGGGTTATTAAATGCCGACCATGTCTCTCACTGTCTATGGTGAGAGGCATGTAAAAGAACCATTGCTGAATTTCGTCAAGAGTAGGCAGCATTGCCGTCAGCGTGTTTCTGCCCTGATGTCCTGGGTGTACTCTGCCCTCGCCCAGAGATGGCTGAGATGGGCCTCCGTGCAACCCTATCTAGGATTAAGCAGTTCAGAAAATGAGTGAATGTGTATATATGAATTATACATTTGAAATTTTACATACATATATATATATATATGTGTGTGTGTGTGTGTGTGTGTGTGTGTGTGTGTGTGTGTGTTGATTTCTGTTTTTGTATTTGTATATATAGATATTTGTAATTTTTCTTATAGAGACTTTTATCTCTATATTATTATTTGCTTGGTATGGAGCAACTGTGTGCACATAATTTCCTCCGGAATCAATAAAGTATTCTGATTCTGAATTCACTATTATTGTTATTCTTGTTATTTTTATTACTATTATTATTTGTACAATGCGGATGCACTTGTGGCGTCTGGAGACTTTTATTTTGATAGAAGATGTAATTTACCTTCAGCACCCTTTTCCTGTTGCTTGTTGTTGGTGAAGAATAACAAGTCGCGTAGAATAACAAAACGAAACAAAAAAAAAACTGTCATTCTTTTTCTAGTTCCTCAACTAGTCAGTTTTATTTATTTATTTAACTAAACACCAACTAGTCAGCAGTTATTTTGAACCAGTGCCTGTTTAACTACATCACCACAAAGCTGAAGAATGACGTAGGCACATATCTAGTGTTTCCGGTTGGGTTTATTAGGATGTAGTGTTTGTTATTCTGCAGTTAGTTGGAGCTGCATTTCCGGTGTGTCTGAGTTTGCCCCGACCTTCTTTATGTGTTTAATGTGAGGAGAGATGATGTTCACAGAGTGTTATCAGGACAGTTGCTCGGCGGTGGCGCTTGCAGTGAGGAGAGGAGACTGTAAGTTGTTGCAGAGACTGCTGAGGAAAGGCCACTCGGTGGATGTGAAAGATAATCGTGGCTGGACCGCTTTACATGAAGCTGCTGCTGGAGGACATGCGCAGTGTGTGCGCCTCCTGCTTACTGCTTCCGGTCAGTTAAATACCAAACATGTCTTCATCATCATCATCGTCATCATCATCATCATAATAATAATAATCATAATCATAATAATAATAATAATAATAATCATAATCATAATAATAATAATCATCATCATCATCATAATAATCATAATAATAATCATAATAATAATCATAATAATAATAATAATAATAATAATAATCATAATCATAATCATAATAATAATAATAATCATCATCATCATCATCATAATAATAATAATAATCATAATCATAATAATAATATCATCATCATCATCATAATAATCATAATAATAATCATAATAATAATAATAATAATCATAATCATAATAATAATAATCATCATCATCATCATCATCATAATAATAATAAAAATAATCATAATCATAATAATAATCATCATAATCATCATAATAATCATAATAATAATAATAATAATAATAATTATTATAATAATAATGTCATGTAAACACTGTTAGACTGTTTCTGTATCTTCTCTCTTATGTCTTTCATCTTATTTATGTGGTTTGATGTACTGTGGCCTACCATTTGTTTTGCATTTGTTCATCAGGTTATCTAGTGTACGCCTGCAAAGTTTGGTGCGATTCCGAACACAAATAACGAAGAAGTGGGACTTTGAAACTTCATGGCTGTAAAGTCATGTTCCTTCTTCTTCTGGGTTGAAAATTGAGAAGCCTGACCTCACCGAACTGTTGGTATTGTTGTGTAGTATGATGTAACCAAATTTCATTCGATTCTGTCCACGTGTCATGGAGCAGTTGGACTTTTAATTTTTTTTTCAGTTGCGACATCGTAGTTCTGTTTCCGGTTCAAAAATCCAAAATCAAACTCCCTGGAATTCTGGCTGTTGTCCACAAGAACAAGTCTGCCAAGTTTCATGTGATTGTGATCGATAGTGATGGAGGTGTAGGACTTTGAAATGTCGTGACGGTGACATCATGATTCTAGTGAAAAACCTGAGCCTGCAGAACTGTTCGTATTGTTGTGTAGAATAATGTTGCCAGATTTTGTTCTATTCTATCCATGATTCACGGAGCAATTGGACTTTTGTTTAAGCTGTGATATCATAATTTTGTCTCTGGTTTGTAAATAAACACACACACATACACATATATATGTATGTGTGTGTTTTTTTTATATATATATATATATATATATATATATATATATATATATATATATATATATATATATATATAAACACAAGAACGCAGCATTATACATATTGGTATTTATAGCCTTTTTTTAAAAAAAGGAAAAAAGCTCAAAATTGGTTCACGAGTAAAAAATAGGATATAGGGTACCCTTGATCAAAGTTGATATTAAGCATAAATATTTTGCATGTGTTCATCATACATATGTAGGTACTTCCAAAAAAATGTCATGAAAATCCAAGAAAATCCATGAAAATCCAAGACTGGGAAGCACCCAGTGATTTCACACAGAATGACCTGTATACCCATTAAAACTGTTTTCAGTTGAATTATACAGATAGCATTGAAAGTGCAAAAACTTTTTGAAATAATTTATCTTGGAATTATGTTTTACATAACAAAAACCTGGCATTTTACCTAACAAGCCTTGAGAAGCCATAAATTAAAAAAGTGACCTTGTAACTTTGAAACAAGGTCAAGGAGACCCATATACAATTCTACCCTATTCGCACCTGTTGGGGAGTCGAACACCCAATTTGGTCATCTGATGTCATTCCCTTCCAAAGTTCATAGTAACAATCAAAAACGGACAGACGACATTTCTATAGCTCCCACCCTGCTCACCTTTGGTGATGGCGGGAACAAAAACAAGTCACTCACAAAAAACCCTAGAAGCGTAAGGATATCTTCACACAGCATATTTTTGCACATGCATAGTAGTGAACTAGCAGGGCATTATTATTGACTCTCTCCTCTGGAAATTTTTGTTAGCAGCAATAGCTAGAATAGAAAAAGCTAAAAGGTTCTGAAAAGTCATTTTTTCTAGCAACAAAGTTGGTAGGTTGGCAACCTTGATCTATACACAAGTGTCCGATGTCTGGATGTCCTTATGTACTTGTGGTTGTTTGCTAAACTTAGTGATTTTAGACAGTTATGATCAGTTTTAGAAAACTTAAGAAAAAGTTGTCTGATCTTTTTTGTGGTCTGCAACAACCCCCTAGTTTGAGAACAAATGCTTTAATTCATATCATCCACTTCACTTTTATTTGCACATTAAAAGCTGCATATAGTCCAACATTCTATAAAAATCTAATACAGCCCTGGTGTGCAGTCTTGGTATTTAGAACCTTATTTTACAATCATAATAATTTCAAAATGAATCATAGATAAATAATGAGTTAGGGAAGTGCAGAAAATATTTTGTTAATCATTACCGCTGACCTATTAAGCAATATTGATATGTGAGATGAATACAGAAGGAAATGAACAATCAATTACTACTGTATAGTGGTCCATGTTGTGTGCATTGTGGCTAATTTCAGACTTATGATTATTGTCCTGGGGTCCAATATCTGCATGTTACCTGTATATTCCCCCAATATCAGCCTGGACATAATGACGGTGAAGATGGGTGCTGAGCTTTTCACCGTCTCTGCAAAGGACACGGCTACACTTTTCAGGCTAACCAGGCCCAACACCACAGTGGTGAACCTGACAGGAAAGGAAAGAAAGAAAAAAGTGAGGGGGAAGGGACGGACACGAACATTCACCATTTTCGGAAAGAAACTAAATAGTTTGCATGTTATCACAACCCTAAAGACTGCTTTCCCACCAATTATAGTACCAAATTGGACTTTATTGTCCAGGGTAAAACTGAACTAATAGACAATTTTAATGAATGCTTCATACGTGTGAATTGACGTGCCATTTAAATAGGATAAACTGACATCTCAATAACTCGCAACCAACAAGTCTGTACTGATATTGAAATCTAGGCCCCAACATCATAATGATTGAGATTTACCTCTTTAATAAGTAATTAGCAAAAACATTTTTGTACGGGACAGCACAGTGGAGTAATGGTTAGCACATCAGCCTCCCGGCAAGAAGGTATCGGGTTCGAGTCCTGGGCTCAGGTGTTTCTGTGTAAAGTTTGCATGATCTCCCAGTGTTTATGTGGGTTTCCTCTGGGTTGGTAAGAATAGGCTAACTGGCTGTTTCAAATTGCCCCTAGGTGTGAGTGGGAGAGGGAATGGTTGCGTGTTGGCCCTGGTGAGCTGTTCAGGGTATATCCCACGTTTGCCCAGTGTCAGCTGAAACAGGCCCCAGCCTCCCTACGACTAGAGGATCAAGCGATTCAGCAAATCAATGATTGAGTTCAACTTGGTAGGTATGATGTGTAATAAGTTCACAGCACAGTTTTATTTTTAATCGTGGGACACAGAGCCTCATAATCAAAGGAAAATGGCGACTGAACCTTCTACTAGCACTGACTGGTACTATATATGAGTTTCAAGGTCAATTGCTATGTGATTACTTGTTTGATTAAAGGCCATATAAAACTGACCGACAGGAAAAACAAATGGTAACAGTGAGGCACACCTCATTAATCCCACAAAGAGCATGATCATGAGAAAGTTGGGTGGGTATTCAACACGGGATTTGTGCTGGTACAGGCAACAAGGTATAAACATCTTGATGCAGCCAATCACAGTGGTCGAGAGCATCTGTACAGCACCTGAAAGAGAACATGAGATGGGAGACGCCCACTGATGAATTTAAATGCTGTTGAAATTTTAGTGACAGTTAAAATACAAAAGACATGACTAAGCTGATGGTGGTGCTTTGTTTATGAAAAGTAAAGGGTACATAGATTACCTTCCTCAAACCCATACTGTCCATTTCACTGGAACAGAACATAGAATTATATACAGTACAGTCCACCATATTGTGAAATTTACTACAGGTTCTGTTCCGAAAAGCTTGTCCTGCTTTACCTGTAAATTATTTACAGATAAATAAAAAGCCAGTACATAACTTAAGTGCCACAGTATATCAGGTTAATCATTAACACACAAGACACACACACACACACACACACACACACACACACACATGAGAATTTGACCCAGCATTTGCATGGTGCTGTGATAGCCAATAAGAGAAAGCGTGTGCAGCTACACACATATAGCACCACGTGAGCGGAGCCCCTTTGATAAGGGAAAAGCCTCTTTATTCTATGGAACGCTAAGAACAGTCTCTCCGTCCCTGTGCTGTACATGTACACATGGGAACCCTGTGGTGATATTTTTAATGCCGGTATATAACTGTGGTAATGGGAATGAATGTCTGAGTGTTGGTAACTTCTTCCCCTCCAAACTCTTTCTTGTTGCAAGCCATAAAATAAAATATACTTTTAAAATAAAACAAAATATAACTTTTAACAACAGAATTTTATGGGCCATATGCAGTAGGTACCTTTGTTTTGGCAACTGGCAAAATAAATTATAACTGCCGTGCGATGTATTACACATTTAAATCACATTAAGGAAGCGCATGACGTTTATGGCACTGACTGGCATCTCTCTACCGTGTGGTGGTAGTGGAGGTCAGGGTCTGTGGGTTTTTTCACCCTATGGACACTCGCTCGCACTCTTACTAGGATAAATTGAAATGTTCTGTAAACCGATGGTTTCTAAATGGAGTAGTTTACATGTCGAGACTAAGATTGCGTGTTTGGTTACCTCATTTTTATTCCCGTCTATAAGCAAGTTATTATAAAATATATGAATCTTGATATACATAGGATATGTGTATGGGGTTTGAGAGCCCATACACATATGTGACCCAGTCTGGCAAAATGAGTCACAGTGACCAAAAATACAAAATTGAGTTAGCCATACCATTTAAAAGTTTAGAGTCTCCTCTTTTAAATGGTATGGCTAACTCAATATTGAATTTTTGGTCACTGTGACTCAGAATTTAGAATGAAACGGTGCTGTGGTATAATATAATTTTATTTTTCATATACACGTGTTTTGTTTATACACACTGTCACCCTGTTGTTGTGGACAGTTGGTTCTAAAAGGTCCTCCTCCTCTGTTATTATCAATCAGAACCATGTGAAACTTCCATGGGGTGCGATTTTGGATATTTGAACCAGAACTGAATTATGATGTCATAACTGAAAAAATTCAAAATCTAACTGATGCATGATGCATAAACAGAATCAAATGAAATTTGATAATATTACACTACACACGACAATGCCAACAATTCTGCGGGGTCCAGTTTTTCACCTTATGACGTGAATGTAGAATCACAATGTCACAGTCATATAATTTCAAACTCCTACTCCTTTGTTATTACTGACCGGAATCGCACCAAACTTTGTGGGTATATACTAGACGACCTGACACACCAATCTACAGATTTTTGATTTTCAAACCAGAAACAGAATTACCGGCATTACCGGCTACATATACCGCCGGTGTGTAGCTCAGTTGAGCTTGTTGTTTTACTAGTAGCAATGGAAAGACTTAATATGAATGCATAACATGGATACTTTTAAATCATCACCCAGTGTTTGACCCACCTGCAATTTCGAAATGTCAAAGTTATTAAGTCTTTTTTATCTTACATTCTTTTGGTTAAATACATCTTACACAAATTACAATAACTTCATGTACATCAAAACACTGTAGTCATATGCAACGTGCAGTGATCATAGTGACTCAAAATAAAGCTGAAAGATAAATTCATCCACGTGTGAAGAGATTTGTAGACATACCAAACACTCACCCAGTACACTTGGCTCCCCCTCCAGCAGGGACAGGATATACTTGTTGAGAAACAATGTAGAAAAGCTGAAGAAGTACCACAGGCCAAGATATGCCAGTGATCTTGAATTCCACACGCCTGAGTCGGCCTCGATCACCGTCGTCTCTGTAATGGTGACTTTGAAGACGTGCTCGCTGGGTACGCTCTCACTGCGTGCCAAAATAACCCTTTCTTGACGCTGCCTCCTGAACGGCAAAAGGAGTTTTGAGAACATGGATCTCCCTGCTCGCCCGTTGCCCAGCATGGCGCACATGGTGAGTGTGGGGGCATACAAGGAGCGCCCACTCATCAGGATGCAGGGAGAGAAAGTGAAGAGACAGGGCTACTCCATCATGAAGGGTACAATTCCACTTAGAGGATGAAGAGGTGCATGCTGAAGAGTCTAGTGGTAGAAGTCAGATGTTCTCTGCAATAAAGAATAGAGGTTGGTGTGTTCAGTAAAGCGGTGAGATTATTAGTGCTATTAGAATGAGGATTTGGTACCTGGGCCTTCAGTGAGGACTTAATCCACCTCTTATTACCACCATCATCACATCACAATTATAGAAACCATCAGTAATATACAAAAACACAATATAACAAGGCCTGGCATTACAGAGATAGAGGCACTTTGCGTTTTGAGGTTGAATACCATTAATACCAAAGCAAGAAACCCAACGGGTGAAAGCTGTCAGTAAATTTGGCGCTCAGCCAAATATAACAAGTTGTAATGTAACGGTGATAAAGGGTTCAGAATCAATATTTATCTAATAAAGAGAAAAACATAAAAAATGAAATTTAATACACCATACTCAACAGAGATGCTGATTATTTATAGACAAAATCTGAACTTGGCTTGTCGAACAGATTTGCTCTGACCAATCAATCAGAGGACGGAAAAATGCTGAGGTTATTGTGGGCCAGGCCCTGTGAGGCGAATTCTAAATCTGATTGTTTAAGTTTAAGTGACATCGGCCAGCACTACTGATTCTGAAGGCTCTGGGCGAGTTAGACTGACACGGCAGCACATAGAGGCTGAAATCTTATTGGACAAAAAAATCTAACATCCACATACATGTACTGGAAGCAGTGCAGCCAGGAGACACGCTAAGAAATGAGGAGAATAGACTGTTGGGAATAAATGAATACAATTTCATGGAACAAATACTAGAATTTAAGTTGTAAATGTAGGTCAGTGCTTCTGATAGTGCTTGGGCCAGCAGAGAAGGCCTTGCTGGTCCTGGCGGCCCGCCACTGGTATAAATATATGTTAATCAGCCTGATTATACACTGGGCGGGACCCATCACCTCACCCTTACTAAAGGCAGAAAAGATTTTTTTTCTGGAACACTTCATCAGTGAAAAAATTTGATAGCTCTCCTTTCTGTGTGCATGCTGAAAAACAAAACAAAAAAAGACAGTGTTCTTAGTCCTGGCTCTGTACAGGAGGAAACAAATAAAGAGACTCAGAGCAAGCCACACAACACTATTGCAACCAATCAGCAACAAAGGAAGCTTTTGCACATGTGCACTCTCTCCCACACACACACACACACCCTGCTGCCGCTTGGATGGAGGGGAGATGGGGTGCTGCTGTTATGCTCCACAAGACTCCTCCCTCTCTGGTTCAACCATTTACATCTATTCTCTCGAAATTGCTAGCCATAGTTGCTACTTCAACACATTTTATCATCAACTAAAATGGCATGCACTGAATAGATCGTTTACTTGCGCTGGACATCCCCGCCCGTGTTCACATCACTTCCAGGAAAAAAAACAACAACTGCTAACCATTGGTTCCGCCACCGCTAGTAATCCATGGGATAAAATGACCTAGTTTTGTGCATTTTATGGTCATTTATGTTAAAATAAGTGGCTGTATCGCTTAAACGTATCACATACACACAAATTATGCTGTAAGGATGACCAATACAGGTACTCTTTAATTACATTACATATGGCTGACTTATTTTTGGGGTAACTTCAATGGGACAACACAAACCAGCTAATAATTCTAGGAAATTAATAACAGATATAATATTAATAATTATTAATAAAATACGTAATAATGGTGAGCTGTGATTTCAGGTAAAGGTAACAAACAAACAAAAAAAGAATAAATAAATAAATAAACCAGTTAATGGACTTGACTTTGAGAATCACTAGAACAAAGAACAAAGTATTTAAATGTCAGAACAGACAGGAAATGTTTTTCAGCGCTGCTTCAAATACACACAACAGCACAGACATATACACAGCCCAAGACAAAACATCATTCAAACCAGATGACCAGTGATAGCATCCAATCTCCCGGGATGGTAGGGAGGCAAGCTTGACCTAGTCTGCGGGAATTACCGAAGTATGAATTTGGAAGAAAAGCTGGGTGCAGAAGCAGAGAAGAAAATCCAGTGCAGCTGTCACAGTTTTGTTTTTCTGAACCGCTTTACCCTTTATTAAGGCTGAGGGGAGGCTGGGTCCCATTCCACTTGACTTCTGGATGAAGGTGAATGTACACTCTGAACAGCTCACCAGTCCATCGCAGGGCCAACACACACCTAAGGGCAATTTGGCATATCCAGTTTGCCTACTGCGCATGTCTTTGGTCTATGGGAGGAAACCAGAGCACCCAGATGAAACCCACGCAATCAGCAAAGAGAATGCAAACCCCACATAAAAACACCCTTGCAGAGCCCAGGACATTCTTCCTGTGAGGCAGGGTTAGGGTAAGGGTTAACCTCTATGCTGCCATTTCACTTGAAACAAACTGTTCTCATCCCTAAACTTGTTGTGCCAGATTCCTTAATGACAGGTGTCTGCTGGCTCTGGTGAGCTACATTCTATTGCATTTTATTTTTCCCTTTTCAGTTCATCAGGTGAGAGCCGTTGCTCGTGCTGTTTGCAAAATCCAAACAAACAACACTTACCGCATCTGACTTAAAACAGAACTACAAATGGTGGCTCAGTGGTTAAAAAATGCCGGTATTAGTCATCCTTACAGCATAATGTGTGTACGTAATGCGTTTAAGCAATACAGAAGCTGATCTGAAAATAAATTATTATAAAAAGCACAAAACTAGGTGATTTTATCCCGTGGATTACTAGCAGGGACTAGATTAGGTAGACTAGGTTAGCAGTCATTTTTTCCAGGAAGTGATGTGAATTTGTTGGCCTGTTTTGTCCGAAGCACGTAAAACAAGCAGATCTATTTAGCATGCAACATTTTAGGTGATAATAAAATGTGTTCAAGAAGCAACTATGGCTAGCGATGTTAAGGAAATGAGTGTAACTGGTTACCTATTCGAACCAGAGAGGGAGCAGTCTTGTGGAGACAGTGAGACGTCACGTTCTAGTGACTCTGAGGATGAGAATGATGCCAGAGATGTGATGGCAAATCCAAAATGGTTTATGCAGATAACGTTGCTTTCCTGCCGTCAGATGGTTTAGGAACACAAAAGAAATGTTTTCCGTGATTTCTGCGTTTGTTGTTTGTGCAGCTCAGCATTGGCCAATAATGTGTCGTGACGCTCGGGGTTAATGACACAGCCCAGCCAATCCAATGAGTTTGCGTCACTTCCAGGCTGGAATAGCCAATGAAAAAGGCAAAATGTCTCTGAGCATGCCCAGTATCACAGTACTTGCTCGTACTTTCACAAAGGGCAAGGAATGACATTGCCGGAAGGATCGACTGACGTCCCACGAGATCGTTTTAAATAGCTAATAACACTAATTCACCACAGGTACCCTTTAAGGCTTTGGTTGAAGACACTGTACTGCTAATCTGTATTTCACTGTGCAGAATGTCCCTGGGCTGTAACATACATGTGATTTTTAAAAAATGTATGAATGCATTCTTCTTACACATCTTCACATCTGCAATGTGTCATTCATCACACTAATTAAAAATGTCAAAATGATTTTAAATAAAATAATAAATAAGAGGAATAAAACAAGTGTCTAATGTGTCTAAAGATTAGGCCTTGTTTCCAGATACAAACCTTATCAAGACTTGTGCAGTGTCCTTGCACAAAAATAACCACCCTGCTTCTTGATAGATGTGCAGATGTGCTAGACCCAAATTAACCATAATCAAAAATATCGCAGGATCTGAAAAAAACTACATGATCAATTCCTGGAAATGAAAGGGAACTCCAAGAAGACAGCTGTTAGACTAAAGACGTGTCATCATCCCGATTATACTCATTAACATGTTTCTGAATGACGATTAAGTGATTCAGACATGTTTATGTAATTTAAACTGGAACGACAAGAGATTCTTCATTACCGAAATATCAACTGGTGCATATTTCTAACCTCTGATTTCTTTGTGCATGTGCCAGCATTTATTACTCTGTCACTTGCTCTCTAAATAAGTGAGAGTATATACTGGGTTTAGTCAGACATGATAACAAAACTAAATAACACAAGACAACAATGATGATTTACGAGGGTGCACATCTATTCAAGCACATTTTCACAAAGTAGATGAAGTAAAGTTACATTTACGTAAAAATTAAATACCGACATGTTATTACAGTGGCTGGGCCTTCTGATTAGCTGGCCTTCCCCCACGCACAGCGATATTTACGCCCACCCCGGTCTGCCTCACAGCACAGAGAGCTGAAACACTATAAATTAGAGGAGAAGGCCATCCAGCATGCGCACTCAAATCAATGTTTCAGCTTCCAAAAGGACTGTGGAGTTTTTTGGATTATTAAGCGCAATCCACTGGCATCCTATATGGGTATAATTTTAAAGACAGTGCTTGTAATGGTTAAAATGTGTAAACATATCGCTTTTGCTTGAATTTCTTTGTTTTTATCATTTAAATTGTCCCAAAACACTGAAAGAAATTTAAAAAGACAATGTCGCACAGCTATAATGCACCTTCTCAAGGATGCATGTTGAGTGCATTAACATGTCACAATTTAACAATTGTACAAAAATATACCGAAAAAGTCTCATTTTTTGTGCTTTCCTGCTTATGTTCCCATGTAGTATATACTACAACAATTATCCACCCCAGGCATTCTACCTTGCCTTCCCCTCAGTCAAAGCTTTAAATTTGCCTGTCAACCTGGAGATCGCAAGTTCGAATCTGGATTGATGCCACAGCCATCCGTGACCGTGAGTCCATGGGAGCTATTTGGCCGAGCTCTCACGGGAGGGAGGGATGGCATACACTCACTTCCCTGTCGCTCACAGTGATCACCAGCCAAACATGGGCGTCTGTGAGCTCATTCGTACGATTCGTACGGTTTCACTCCGAGTGTGTTAGGCCGCCACCAACTACGCATGCGCAGCAGTTCGAAAAAAGGCGGGTGGTAGAATCGCATGTCACGGTGGGGGCATGTGCATGCTTATGCCCCTCCCTGGTTGGTGGTGGTCGTATGATAGGGAAGGCAATACTTGATGGGTGGGAACACAACTTAAAATTAGGGAGGGGAAATGGTGAAAAATCCACCCCCAAATTTTTTTTTTTAATTAAAAAAATTTGGGACAGTAGACCAATCAGATCATGCCATTCTCGTGTAGTACATAATATAAATTCGGAAGAGGAATGGTGATTTCTGATTGGCTTGCTATCTCAGAGATGTTAGACATTATTCTGTGTGGATACTGCTTAAATCCAAACAGCTGACTAGTATGTCACAGTCACTTGGAGCAGACGGTGTCATCACTGTTACACCTAAAAATGGAAAATTAAATCATAAAAAAACTATTTAAGTTTGCTTGTATTTTCATGTAGTAGAGATGGATTGGTTCTTGAAACTTTGGTTCGGTTTTGGTCATGTTTATAAAACCGAAAGCCTAAAACCGAGTCCGCATAAAAAGCCGATATACACCGTGTTCCAGTTTAACTGGCTTTCATGTTAACAGGTGATATTTGTTTACAGACGTTCACTTTCTGCTATCTCTGCCAACATTTTCCTCACTTCCTTATTTATAGTTTAACTTCTGCAGATTTGTCAAGACTATAAATCTGATTTCTGGTGCGTGTTTTGCACCACGACAAATTAAATAAACAAAAACAATTACATCAAATTTATAAACTCTTATATAGGTAAAATAAGTGAGGTGGGTTTCGAACCCAAGTCTGTGGGTTAAAATACTCTGTCATGCACCAGCACGCCCCAACCCACCTGAATACCACCGTCGAGAAAGCCGTGAATAATCTATAGTTATATTCTATGGCTAGACCCATGTGTTTATCAGCCCTGACTTATCATGGCTCTCTGTGACTGTAACCCAGTATGTACAAACAGTAATTAAACGTGAAGCTGTTGGAGAAGTTGTCGATTTGTGCACTTGTTTACATACCCGTTTGCACTAATGCTTCCTGTTGATATGGGATATCTCCTGTTTGGTTTGGAGTGTGGATCTTAATAAAGTAGGGAAGCTACATTCTTATTGAACGCTTCTATTCATCTTTATGTAAACATGCAATATTTCATATTAAATATTCTATGTTTAGCAAGAGACAAAGTATTCGGAGTTCTTATTCCAGCCTCCGATCTTTCACCAGTATTCTAAAAATGACTTAAAGTTCTGTAGAATTTGACACTTTTCAAGCGCAAAATTGCAACTGAAATAAAAAACCAGGCTGAAAACCGACCCGAATCCGACCCAGAATTTCAGAACTGGACATTTCTGCCATGTAGTATAGACTACAATCTTGAATTACTGTAAAAACACACTATTGCAGCATGTCATGGTTAAAATATGTAACTATGATAAAAAAGGCATTATTTTGCTTTTCTTTGTGTTTCCATGCTGTATACACTAAAACAATTACTTGCCTCAGGATAATAACATGATCCTGAGGTGTTCTGTCTCGGACTCTTAAGCTCGGACTATTAGACTATTGAGCGACATCCTCCTTAAATGCACTTGTAATGCAGGTTCAGGGAGATTAGTTGTAATGCAATAATTATTCAACAAATGTTCCTTGATTAATACACTATGAATGGAATACTGTACATAAAAAAAACTAAACAAAACAAAAACAGACAGCAATCCCATTGTAGATTTTAGAAACCAGGTCACTCCGTGTCAACTTAACCAAAGATTCATTTCCCCCCAATTTTCATTTTACAGCCAAATTTTAAAGTCCTTAAATCAGTAAATACAGCCATTATGGTCTTTAGAAAGTTTACTGGTGGCTAATAAACCAAGTAACCAAAGAACAACAAAAAACACTTGCATATGAACCCAAGTGTTTTTTGCATTTTCTTGTAGAGATGGTTTGGTTCCCAAAATTTTGGTTCCGTTTCGGTTGTGGTTATAAAAACCAAAACCTAAAACTGAGTCCGCATAAAAACCCGATATACAGTAGTGTGCAGTAAAGATTATACACCACCACTTTTGTCTAAAAGGGCTCCTAATAAAAATAAGCTAAACCATTCCATATGGTTTGAAGTTCATTCATGCTATGCAAAAGACAAAAATATTTAATTTGAGATACCTTTCAATTTTTCTGAAAAATTGGTATTTTCAGTGTTTTTGTTTATTAGCCCTGCTTTTACCTCACTATACTTATCAGAATGATTTTTTTTTGGTTCTCATTGCCTACAATAACATTGTTCAATACATTTTCAACTAAAAATTACAGATAAGTCATTTTTACTTCTTTTTATTAGGAGCCCTTTTAGATAGAAGTGGTGGTGTATAATCTTACCCGCACACTACTGTGTATATCAGTACATAGACTGTAGGGTAGTAGGAAATCTATCAAACACAGAGCTGAGTGCAGGGTAACCCTCAGGACTGTTGTGACTGTTGTTTTCAGAAAAGGTGTCCAGTCATTACAGAAACCACACCGACCTCAAGATATGCTCTGGAAATTCTCTCCTGTTCTGAAATGATCTGAGAATAGGTGGCCTTAGGCTTCCCACACTAAATACACCTCATTATCCACTAATGATAAACTTTCAACAGACACAACAAGGCTGACTGTACAAGATTGCTCCCCACACACTACTGTTTTTACAACCTACATTTTACCCCCAACAGCACAAGTAAGGTTCACAACGTAAACCTGATCTGTATTTAATGCCCGTGTATTCAATTAAGTATTTAATCCAAATACAATTAACAATCGCTTATGATCCTTTATCCCACAGTGCAGCCGTATTCTCGAATCTGATTGGTGGTCAGGTGGCGTTGATCAAATTTCTACATTTCTCACAGTGACGTGTCCAGGGGGCCCTATTGCCTTGTAAAAAGTAATCAGAAGGTTGGAATCATGTAAATTTTCACCTCCGCATGCTTGACTTGTAAAGTGAAAAATCATGGCTTGGCAGCTACCTGTTAGGGTGCCACTCAAAAATAAAGTTTCTAATTTTCATTGTCCCGTCCCCTAAACATGTTCATAATGTGAAAAGAAAAAATATGACAAAATTTGGATGTATTATAATAATATTTACTGGTGGCTCAACAGTTCCAAAGTTATACAATATGTGTAATGTTCCGAAAAATTCTGATATGATCATATAATGTTAAATTTAACATAAAAAAGGGAATATTGCAGAAATCATCAAAATCAAACACTAACAGCTCATAGCAGTTACTGTAAAAGTCAACAAATGATTTTTGAACATAAACAGATTAATACAAACAGTCATGATGTAATGACTTTTAGTTGTCTGCAAATTAGTCGTCAACAGAAGCTGCAGTGAGGGCGTTCAAGGTGGATTTGTTACTGTTTGGAAAGTTACGGCGGTGTTTCTCCACGACTCGGAACAAGAAAGTGGATAAAGCACTCTCTCAGTGATTTATTTATTGTGATGAGACTTAAATAAGGTTTTTCCTCAATATATAATCCAGTGTTAACACACGCATACAACATCTACTGAATATTTATGTATGAAAACATTTCAGCGCACTGAGCTACCAGAAAATATGCATATATTTGTATGAACCTTGGAGTAATTACTATGCTTTAAAAAAAGGACAAAATAAGGGCGTGGGACATGGAAAACGTTGATAAAATATTGGGCCACTATAATCAGTAGCACCCTACTACTGGCGATGAACTTTATACAGCGAATTGTAAAGTCCACGTTTATGACTAAGTGAACAAGTACAACACAGTATTGTGTAAATCGTTAACAGTGAAGTGTTAACATGTTTATTGTTCATGCCGTGGGTGGCCATGAAGCTTTGATGACACACCGTATGAGCAGCCGCGGCTCAATGGATAAGGCTCTGAATTACAGATCTGAAGGATACGGATTCAAGCAACAGTACCACCAAGATGCCTACTAATATATATGTATGTTATATATACATACACACACCCTGAATAGATGAGTAGTCTGTACTCTGTACTATATATCTTATCCTCTATATACTTGTATAATTATGATAAGTGGGGTGGCACGGTGGTGTATGGGTTAGCACACCCGCCTCACAGCAAAAAGGCCCTGGGTTCAAGTCCAAGGCTTGGTGAGGGCATTTCTGTATGGAGTTTGCGTGTTCTCCCTGTGGTACTCCTGTTTCCTCCCACATTCCAAAGACTTGCACATTATGCTGTCCCAAATTGACCCTAGGTGTGAATGTGAGTGTCAGTGGGTGTGAGCGGGTGTTGGCCCTATGATGGTCAGGCAAGCTGATCAGGGTGAACCCCGCCTTCGCCCAGTGTCGGCTGAGACAGGCTTTACGCTCCTCCATGACCCTAGTAGGATTAATCAGTTCGACAAGTGAAGGAATGATGATATCTGATGTTACAGCTAAAACTGTTACATGTTGCTTCTGCCAAAAGCTGAAAATGTACATGTTGCCATAGTAACTGGGCGGGGCTTCCGTCATGGCAATGACGTTGGCGGAAATGAGCTTTGTTTGTTAAAACAATTGACCGGTTCGTTTAAATATCCATCCCAGTGGACTGTATAAATGTACAAGTGAACACAGTAAGCTATAGACAGTAGGAAAGGAAACCTAGGCAAAGTTTCCTGACTGTAAAAAGTGTTTTAATGTCGCTGAGGTGTTTCCAGTGAATTGAAACCATTAGGGCTGCACTTACCTCCAGCTTTAACTCACAAGGGTCTGCAAAAGGAAAGAAACTCGGGCTGCTCGACAATAACACAGAGAAGAAAGCTAGGACACTGTTTACTGTTTGCCAAAATCAACTCGACTATCAATTTACTGCATAACGAACAGAAGAAAAGAGTCGCAGAGCACATTACCTGCCACATTGTGCTTTTCAACCAGCCTGCACCATCACCAGGACGCCTTAAATACACAAAACACCTTGAGATGAAAGCTGCACAATTACTGCATGTCCTCCTGGTCCTGAACTCAAACAAACTCTCGCTGCAACCTCTTATTGTTTGTTATTCAACTCTCAGGATGAACCACCACGCCGTAAGACTTCCCCTCTGCTACTGCACACCACAACGCCTCGACGTCACTTTTACATGCCAAATTCCAAATACCGTCCTAGTTCCTGCATTAGTGCACTCTACATCCTGTTAAACAATAGCTTATAGTGCACTTTGTATAGTGTATGTATTCGTTTGGAATTGAACCGGCTTCTTAACCGTGGTTGGTCCAATCTAAAGAATGCGTTATTTGGTTTGTTACGGCGCAATTTAGCGCAGTCCACCTTCAAAAATTTAACAAGTAAATATTCTTTTTTGCTTTTTTTTATGTTTATACTGTGTGGATATCAATCGTGAAAAGTATTGTCTTATTTTATGCAGGTTAATACAGCAAAGTAAATAAAGTAAAAAAAATAAATCAAGTAGTTAAAGTAGTATAATTATATTGCAAATTCAACACGCATTACTGATAGGAAAAATCATATGGATAAACAAAAAGCGGAAGCAAAATAGGGAACTTCCCCAATTATTTATTTAATTCATGTGTGGGTCTCAATCATAACATGTACACTTCTATATCATGTATGGTAAACCCAGAACTAATGCTTAATAAGGATTTTTTTACATCATATATATTATATATATTATACATCAAACTTTTTAAAATCATGTAGTACAATGATATTTATATTTCAGATTCAACTCGTCTTACTGATAAGGAACTTCGCAATCGCGCAGTTATTTCGCAATTAATTTTTTTTTTATGAATGTGAAGTATCATAATATGTGGATCGCATTCATAAAATGTATTCTTCTACAGCATGCATAGTAAACACAGAACTAATGGTAAATAAAGAACTTTTTTTTTAAATCAAGTAGTTCAGTATATTTATATTGCAAATTCAGCACGCATTACTGATAGGAAAAATGCTTTGGTAAAAAAATCCGTTAATCCTCTGATAAAAATCTAAATTTTACGTCTTCAAAATGTTTTCCAAGTAACTAATATTTTAGTTGATTTGTCCGGATATCAGTCATGAAAATTACTTTACTATATTATGTCCAGTAAACAGAATAAACACAAACCCAGAACAAACGGTTTAAAATCAACTAATTGTGTACAACTATACTGCAACTTGTGTACGCATTACTGATGTGAACTGACGCTTGGATAAAAATACGGAAGTAGGCGTATTGTTATGTCTCAGCCCTTCACGCTCCTTGAAATGTTTCTTAACCTTGTAAAGGGTATGATTAATGCATCACTGAAATCGTCGGGATCCTAGTAGGATTTGGTGTAATGGACGAAACTTGGTAAGCGCTCAGCAAGGTTCACGTGTTGCGATGGCTGTCGTTAGCCGTATGCTAAAAACGGCTAGGGTCAAGTTACAAATACTGCCTTTCTTATACGTAGTGCACTATGTAGGGTGCAGAAGCTGTTGTTTGACACCATTGTTATGTTTGTGGGTTACGTTTGGTTTTCGGGGTGCTGCTGAAAAAGGAAGGTGTAACTTCTTATCATCATAAGAACAGATGTTTGATAGAAGTCAAGCCAGTGGACATCAGGGATGATGAGTGGTGATGGTGAAGCATGTGGGTTGATCAGGATGCAGAGTGTGGGCTGCTGAAAACTTTTCTTGCATGTACTGTTGTTTCAGTGTGTACACACACACACACACACACACACATATACATATATTTATATATATATAGTATGTGGGGAAAAAATAACAGTACTACAGTTTCATCCCGACAAGCCTGTTTCGTGGTTGCCCAC
>JAOUQZ010000051.1:9498422-9512050 GCA_028564935.1 Neosilurus hyrtlii | reverse complement strand
TGAGGAAAGGGACGTTTGGGAGTCACTGCTTAGGCTGCTGCCCCTGCGACCCGATCCCGGAACAAGCGGAAGAAGATAAAGATGAAGATAAGAAAATTTCATTGCAGTCCAGCATGTAGTCTGGTTGGTTTTACCACAACTGTAAGTCCTAGATAACTGCAACAAGAGAGTCTGTATCACCAGCAGTGTAAAGTCACACATACTACATACATAAAAGTCACACAGGTTTTGTTGGACTGCCTTTAGCATGGATCATAGTGGAGCCCCTGAGGGGCACACCATAGGCATGGTACATGATTTGGATGGTTGTCCTGTGTCCATTCGTGCCCACTATAGGAAACCCAATAAGGCTGTCGTGTGGTTGAGTTGATGCTGATTGGCTGTTATGTATCAATGACGACGGGCAGCAATAAAAAAAATAATGAAACTAAAACTAGAGGCTTATACACCACTGCTCAGACTCTCACAGAATAAAAACCACACAATCTAATTCAGACTGGAAGACAAACCTTCATAGAGTAAAACAACACACAACATGAATGGGAACATGAAATTGTTAAACGGATAATCAAACTAACAAGACAGGTGATATCAGCTAGTGAAATGCGATGGAAGGAAAACTCAGTGTTACCCTTTCCTGCTTTTGCTCCAGACCACAGTCGGGAAATGCAGGAGAGATTTATTTGTTGTTACCTCCATGGCTGAAGTTGGCTGACGCACACAATCAGAAGCTGTTCAGTTTTTAAAACAGCTGTGCTACTCTTATAACACAGATATTGGACACCTGTCCATAGAGACATTAGGAGGTCTGTATATAAAATTAGGATATTAGGAGCTCTATATTTCTATATCTGTATGTTAGTACGTTGTTTTATCATGCCATGGCGTTGTTTCAACAAATCTAAGCAACATCAAAACATTTAATTCCTGATCTGACAATTTAAAGCAACATCACCAGTGCTATAATCAAGGCCAAAGGTGTTTATAAAACATTAGTGTGTGGAACTTTTTTTGGCAGGGAAGTGTATAATTGTAATTGTCCTTTTGTATGTATTTCCTGTGTTGTTGGAAGCTGTGGATAGTGGCCATAAAGGAGTCGTGGAGCTGCTGGTCAGCGAAGGAGCAGAGGTTAATGGAACACACTTCATCTCGGGCTGGTCGTGTCTTCATCAGGCTGTTTACAAGGTGCTCTTAAACCAGAGATATACATGTACATACACATAGACATATTGTATGGAGTTACAGTTACCACCAAACCATCTAGTATAGTTGGCTTCTCTCAAACGTTAGCTGTTGTCATGGTTTATTTGATCTGCTGCTGAAATAAAGCACTCTGTCACTCGTCTTACTCCTACTCGGGTCATGGTCTGACACTGGGCAGAGGAGGGGTACACCCTGAATTGCTCGTCAGGCCATCACAGGGCTAACATTCACACAACCATTCAGACTTACGCTGACACTAAGGGGCAATTTGGAACAGCTAGTTAGCCTAATGTGCATGTCTTTGGACTGTGGGAGGAAACCGGAGTACCTTGAGGAAACCCATGCAAGCACGGAGAGAACATACAGACTCCACACAGAAATGCCCGCGTCGAGCCCGTGACTCAAACCCAGGACCTTCTTCCTGTGAGGCAGTCTTACTAACTACTACGCCACTGTACTGCCCTGTGAAATAAACAAGTGTTTAATATTAAAGTTATATATTTATAATAATAATAATAATGATCAGCAGCGGAAAGATGAGATGTAGCCTTGCTTGAAGTGTCATACTGTTATTATTATTATTATTTTTTTTCATTTATTAAAGAACAGAATGTGAAGATAAAAGACGTATAGTTTCATAGTTTTTATTTAATAATGAGGAATATTCACATGCTTTTTTTTCCAGGGCAACACAGAGATTGTAAAGTTTCTGGTTAGCAAGTGTTCTCTTGAGGTTGTGGATGATTACGGGATCACGCCGTTGTTTGTTGCTGCACAGTATGGACATCAGCAGTGTCTAGAGATCCTTGCTAATGCTGGTGAGGTTATTATTAACTGATTCCCTCAGCTGCTTATGATTATTGTTCTGTTTGCTCAGCAATGTTTATTGTTACTTTTTATTACAGCTTTCTCATACTGCACTGCATGACACTAGTGTTTATCCTTATACGGAGCTGTTGTATTGATCAGCAGGGAAATAAAGAGCAAGTGGGAATAAAAAGGAGAGGGCTACAGAATTAGAATTGCTGATGTTACAGCATGTGCAAGCGTGACTGATTTTTATCTGTTAATGCTGTAGGTGCGAACGTGAATTGCCAGGCGAAGGACATGGCCACCCCGCTGTTCATTGCGGCTCAGGAAGGACATTTATCATGTGTGGAGCTTCTTCTGGCCCATAAAGCCGACCCAAACCTCTACTGTAATGAAGACCAGTGGCAGCTTCCCATCCACGCTGCAGCCCAGTTCAGTCGTATCAGGTAAGCTGTGCGTGGAGTTTGTACACACTTACAAAAGTTTATACTTATATAAACACTCTGTTGTCCCCAGGCCATGGGTAAATATGGATATGAAATGAAATACTAAAGATTGGTGTAAACAAAAAACAAACTGGCCGCTATGGAACAACACCACTGCCCACATATATTGTATAGTTGCTAGATTAAAAGAATTGTCCAGTATAAATTAAAATTAAAGTCAAAATGAACTCGCATTGTTTTGGTTGCATTAAAACATTACAGGACAATTAAAAAAATCCTGGGACTAGGAATTGCATTATTTGTAGGTGACAAAGTTTGTCTCGTTATCTCTCTCTAATGGTTTGACTCATATAACACTCTGAGTCACTCCCATTGGACACGTTTAAGTAATGCAATGCCAGAAATGGTTATCAGCAGGGAGGCTTCTAGTTATAACTTAGCAAGATAATAGTGAAATGTCTCCCATAATTGTGTCTGATGAACACTTTTCCTCTACTTAAAGAATAGGTTATGTTAAAGGTTAAATTTGTGTTTTGACAATTAATTTATTCTAAATCGGCAGGTTATTATCTTTAATATAAGATGCTATTTTTTAGAATTATCATGTTAACAGGAATTCGAGTTCAGAGAAAATAGGCCGAAAGGTTTATGAGGCATAACTCGAAATGAATGCATAGCACCCATTCAATTGGCCTACAAAGCCATATTTATAGGTTGTTTTACAGTTTAATATTTTGGAGATTTGTACTTTATAGATTAAGGAATGTGTTTATGGCAAAATTATAGTAATCAGAAAGAACTTTTGTTACACTAGGCACATTTTGTGGTGACATGTCCATAAAAAGATATCACAGTATTTATATCTCAGTAAATTCTTATATTGTATGGTTATAGCGCCCAAAGTTTAAGCTCTTGAATGATATTAATGTTTTCTGTCTTCCTTTGTAAAAAAAAAAAAAGAAAAAAAAGTTTTTACCTGTGTGTGTGTGTGTATGTATATGTGTATATATGTGTGTGTGTGTATGTATATATATATATATATATATATATATATATATATATATATAATGTGTGTGTGTGTGTGTGTGTGTGTGTACAGTGACCTCATACACCTTATAAATAAAATCAATTATTAGCACCAGATATAAGGCTAAAAAAATATATATATACACTGCATAAACATAAACAGTGCACCCTGATGAGTCATGGAACAATTTGAACTCCGAAGCACAGGAAGTAAATGGGGCATTAAATCATATGCTTTCTACCCAGGGAGTTTAAGAATCTTAATTCTAATCTTAATAAAAAATTTTGTTGTCCTACCAAGCCATACTCTTATACCTCTAACATTCAACAGTGTTTTAGAGAAATTGATCCTGGTGACAGACCGGGAGTGTGACCGGGGTGAGGGAAAGGTCAGTCCAGTGTATCTGGCAGTGCTTAGTGGTCAAGCGGAATGCCTCCGGCCTCTGCTCAGAAAGGGCTACAGTCCAGATGCTCAGAGCTGCAGGGAGTTTGGATATTTCTGCCCACTGGACATGGCCCTCTGGTGTAACTCTTGGAAGTACGAATGCATAAAAACACACTTTTAAATGTATTTCTACAGTATTGCTTTGTACAGTGTTTTTAGTGCATCTCCCTATCTTCAGTGCAGGCAGTGATTTCCATCAGAGTCGAGAGATCACAAAGATGCTGCTAGCTGAAGGAGCATGTGTCAGTCTGGCTACATACACACTGACATTGCAGAGCCACATACCTGAACATCTGTCGCTCATCCTGGAATATTCTGGCCTGCCTAATGGAGAACAGCTGGAAGCACTGGTTCAGGCAGCACTTAATAAAGTGGCCCATGCGTCACTTTGGCTTCCGCTGCTGCTTAAAGCCGGACTAGACCCCAGACTCCTCCTTCAGCAAAAAATGTAAGAAGCAAAGAGGCAAATTTCAGCCCTTACATTGTAATACAATAGCATTTGTATTTAATCCTGATGAGCAGATGGCAGTGGTGGCTCAGTGGTTAAGGCTCTGGATTGGTGATCCTAAGGTTGGGTGTTTAAACCCCAGTATCACCAAGCTGCCACTGTTGGGCCCTTGAGCAAGGCCCTTAACCCTCAATTGCTCAGTTGTATTAAAGTTTGCTCTGTATAAGACCGTCTGCCAAATTCTGTATTTAAATGAATGAAGGCATTAGTTGGGGGAAAAAGGGAATGAATAGTTTGCATGTTGCTCTCTACACCCTCCATCTGTATTATTTCCCTTGCGATGTCTTAATCATATGCAGGCTAGAAGAGGCTGAATCCAGAGTACTTAATTTCTTGCTGGAGTTTGTTAATTGGAAGACTCTGCCCTCAACGTTGCTTCACATCCTTTCTCAGCGCAAAGCAGCAGACACTTGGATGCCGCATACACATTTTGGTAAAGATCATTAAGAAGGCACAACCACACTACACTGCCAGAGTTAATACAAGGTGAGCTAGTAAAACCTCCCACATTTCAAAGGTAAAAAATAGACAAGCACACAAGAAACTTTATTCAATACAGTTTTTATTCATCATGTTTTAAAGATCACATCCTCTAAATGGAGCCGTCATTGTCTACATGCTCGGAGGCGATTTATGGAGGCTGCCATGGCTGGACAGGTCATGTTGGGTGGAACAGCAGCTATTTCCTGCTGAATAACACCCTTAAGGGCTTTAAGAGTTTGGGGTCAATGAGTATACACTTGTGATTTAAGGTAGCTCCATAGAAGAGAAAAAAGTCAGGGCTGGCCACCCAACAGGGTCACGCATTGAGATCACCCAATCCGGAAACATTTCTGTCTGCAATTCCAGTGATCTTTGAGCTGTGTGTGCTGTAGCTCCATCTTACTGAGTTCTTCAAGCTGGGGGTGGGCTACCAACAGACTGTAGCATTGCCTCTCCCTCCTCACTAAGTTTAATGCGTGCAAATAATGATGCATAAAAGTGTATTGAATGATGTTTCATGTGTGCACATAATAATTTGATTATCTTTAAGCTTTTTTCTTTTCCTTTGAAATGTAGTAGGTATTATCAGGTCACTTTGTATTACTGCTTTTTATCTATCCACTAAAATGTCTCCATATATTACATATATTAGCTTTTTACAGTGTGTGCTTTCCTTTCACCATGTTCTAGAGAGTGTTCCTGATCTGACTCATCTGTGTAGACTCTCTGTAAGAGCTACTGTGGGCAGCGATGCCTTGTCTAAACCCTCCTTTGTTCGGCAGCTGCCTGTTCCTACTCTTCTGCAAGACTACCTCCAGTTTAATGACATCTCGAGTGCTTACACCTTCACTGCCTCAGCTAGCCAAGAGCCGGCTAATTAAGTGTCCCATGTTCTGCTTGCAGTAGTTTGTATATATGTTAATAAAACCTGCTGAAATTTGACTTGCTTCCTGTGTTTCTTTCCTTATAATCCTCTTTTTTTTTTTTTTTTTTTTTACTCAGCAGGCCTTCAGACAAAGCTGGAGTTGAAAAGCACCTCTGCTTCGTATCTCCAGTCTCCCTCGTTATCTCCTTTCTCCTCAGCTTCTCTCCTCGCTATCTGCCTCCAAGGTCACACAGGCACAAGACGCATACTCTCTTCTAATGCTAATTATGACTCTGGCACATCTGTTAGGGTTGGAGGCATATCTTTTCTTTGTCATCATATTTTTTATTATACACTATCTTCTTACATTTTATAGAAGGGTGCTGCATGACAGTAAAAGCTAGGAGTGTATTTTTTACTTCACTGTGCAGATGTCTTGTACATCTTTAGTATTTATTTGTCCATATAGGGGTGAACAGAATATAGCATGTTGCATGTGCCATTAGCACCAACACAAATCTTAACATGTTTCTTAACATAACCTGAAAGGACCTGCTTATTGGGAAACGGTTATAATGGATGTCTATGGTTAAGCCGTAAATTTCATCCTCAAGCATAAAAATATGTGACTAGTTCATTTATTTACCTTGAGCTGCTTTATCCTGTAGAGGGCTGTGATGGATCCTAGGTAAAAGGCAGAAATACACCGTGTATTGAATGCCAGTCCTTCACAGGACACCATGCACACACATGTTCACACACCCACACAATGCAAATTCAGTATCACAACTCTAACAATAGCTCCTGTGATGTAACCAAAATGTGTGAAAGTCTGACCAAAGCTGTTCTTTTATAATTCTATCCAACACTGAAAAGAAAGTGGAACAGTATGGTAGATAGTTTTTGACTTTCCTGGGGGTTTGTGGTATTTGCGAGTGCTGAAATGGAAAATCAGCAGCCCTGTTGCTAGACTTAATTGATAAACAATTGAAATACTTTTGACTAGAATATTCATGAAAGCTAAAACTAGAAAAATGTGTTTTGTGTTAATGTTACTTCCCCACCAAATAATTTTAGAGTGCCAATTATTATTATTTTGTGGCTGCACAGTGGCGTAATGGTCAGCATCGCTGCCTCAGTGCAAAGGGGTCAGGGGTTCGAGTCCCGTGCTCTGCGAGGACATTTCTGTGTGGAGTTTATATGTTCTTACCATGCTTGCGTGGGTTTGCTCTGGGTCTTCCAGTTTTCTCCCTCATGTCTTTGGACTGTGGGAGAAAACTGGAATACGCAGAGCAAACTTTAGCAGTATTATGTGGTTTGGCAAGTGAATGAATGATTATTTTATTTGTAGGCGTAGTTTTCTGTATCAGTAAAGTTGTTAAAACGATTGCTTGTATATGCAACCCCTTGATACAATAATGTAATCACTACACCGGCAACTGTTTACCCAGCTTTTTCAATTTTCATTTATTTAATTATTTTTTTTAAACTTCATATCAAATAAATAAATCAGATTCCTGACATGATATTAATATGATGGAAATTTGGTGTATAAATTTGCCTGAAGAAAACAATTGAATATCCCCAGTCATTTATGAATGGGTTTCCATGTCAGGTAAAGGACCAAGGGAGATGACAGTTATTACCTCACTAGTCAGTGCATATGTGTACATTTAAATTTTAGACACTTTTCTCCCTCCTTTTATAAAATGTAGGTTTGGTGATGGTCATTTTTCATAATGCTGATGAATGAAAAATATTGTTTTCCATAAGTGAAGACAGATTGTGATTTTTTTTTTTGATGATTGTAATATTTTCATGAACATTGAGTGAGCACATACTTTCCACCTACCTAATCTACAAAACAATATGCCATGAATTATTAGTCACACGTTCATTTTCTGAAGCGCCTAATCCTAATTAGGGTAACGGGGAGGCTGGCACCCATCTCAGCTGACTCTTGGCGAGGGCGTGGTACACCCTGTACAGCTCGCCAGGCCATCACAGGATAGAAACACGCTGATGGCAGTCCAATGCAGTCTACTCTTTACGAACGACAGCAATGGTTCTTTTACATGCCTCTCACCGCAGACAGTGAGAAACATGGCTGGCCTTTGATAACCCAGTTAGCCATGAGTTAAAATAATTAATAATTAAAATTTTAAAATCAGTATGTTCACATTTTAAATATTTTTTGTGTGTCATATCTGTGATTTAACTATTAACTGTAAAGTAAAAATTGAGTGATATTTCTCTAAGTGTAATGATTCCGTATATTTAAGAAGTTCTAAGATTCAACTGTACTTTGAAAGACAACTATATATTTCTTTAAGTTTTATAGGTTACGTTTGGTGCTGTGGTGCACCAGCTAGTGTTGCTGTCTCAAAGTATAAGGGGCACAAGATCGAACCTGAGCTTAAGTTACCATCTCTGCATATTTTTCCCATATCCAGGTCGTCTTCTTTTAGTTTCACCTGCACAATAAGTAGCTTAGTTGTGAATGACTGTGTGCATATGGTGCCCTGTGAAGTATCAGCATGTCATTCATTGTGCATACCTCCTTGTACCCCATACTGCTATGATAGACTTCGGATGTACCACTACCCTGACCATGATAAAGCAGTTCCTGAGGATGAAAGAAGAAATGTAGGTTACTCGCCTTATGGATGATTCTCTGTTGGAATTTAAAATTTCCATTATTTTGGAGTGTTACCTTCCTAGAGATTGGTTATTAATCAAATGTAATGAATTCCAACCAGTACTCTGTACTCAACTCTAACAAGGATAGACCTTTATTTAGAATACAGGAAGCATACTAACTATCGATTATAATACCTTTAGCTAACAGCAGGGGGAACTATTGCACTGTTAAGCATGCAAGCACTCCAAAAAGTGGAGCCATTTCAGTTCTTGACTCTTACTTTTCTGAATTCTGAGCAAAGTGGAGGCTGGGTCTCAAGAATGCGCAGCTTTCTTCTAGACAATCAGGCCGCTTCTCTGTAGGAGACACCATGACTGCCAGGTACCAGCAATCATGGGCATTAAAGTCCTGCTTGTACTGCTGGTAAGCTTTATTCCAACAGTTAAGGCTTTGATTTGCAATCAGGCTTTTGAGTTGCAATCGAAAATTTCCTCTCTAACATACAATGTCTAACTTTACTGAATAATTATATACTGATGAAGTATATTGTTCAAATTCTTCACATTTTTGCCTAATAGGCCATAGGAGGATGTTGTCCCCGAGCATTCCTCAATTTCAGACAAGTTGTGTTTTTAACAAAATCAGCAAGATCAGTTCTCCCTCCATTTAAAATAAAAGGCCTAACAGTATAAATTATTAAAACAATAAAAATAATTTTGCCGTTGACATGACCTTTTGGATTAAACTGTATTCTTTTTAAATTTTAAGGTAGCAAGAGCCGCAATACCACAACTGAATATACAAAAATACCTACAGTGGGAAGTGGAGTTTGGGGCTGATTTCTTTTTAGCCCAGGCTATAGATTCATGTATGTCAAGTGTTTATACTATATGTAACACCCTGAGGTGTTGCGCTCATTGGGGCTCATTGATTTCAGATTGCTCCACTGACATGAATAAGACCTCATTAATGGTCATTAAGAAGAATCAGTTGAAAGATACTAGCAAGAGTAGTAAACATGAATGAGGTGAAATACCTTTCTACTTTGTAGAAATTAGAAGTAAATAGACAAGTATTATCCAGTCAAAATACAAATTACATGAAGGGGTGTAAGTTTTATGTGGTTTTATGAATGAAAGTGCTGGGTGAAGGGAAATGCAGCTTTTCTGTTTATCATGTTTGCTATTTAGAAGAGACACAGGCATGATTGTAGGCTTGAAGCACTTGACCTAAAAAAGCAATCAAGCAATCAAGAATGGTGTTGTGAGTGGCACGGTGGCATACTGATTAGCATATTCGTCGCACAGAAAGAAGGTCCTGGGTTCGAATCCCAGGCTTGATTGTTTCTGTGTTGAGTTGGCATGTTCTCCCTGCGTTTTACTGGCTTTCCACAGTCCAAAGACATGCACATTAGGTGAACTGGCTGTTTTAAAAAATTTCCCCAGGTGTGAGTGTGGGCGTGTGCTGGCCCTGCAATGGACTAATGAGCTGTTCAGGGTGTACCCCGCCTTTACCCAGTATGACCCTCCCTGTAAGTATTAAAAATAATTAATTTTATAATAGCTGCTGATCGATAGTAGAATATTTTTAGCCCTTGCATTGATTATCATGATTGATTATATAAGTTCACTCATATTATGCTGGACTGCCTTTAGCCTTGATTACAGCACGTTAATATCATGGTGATTTTTTTTTCTTATTTTTTGGGCAAACTTAAGGAACATCAGAACATTTATTTCCAACCAGAGTTGGATTAATTTTTCACCAACATCTTAAATTGATGATGGGAAAATCGAAGCACTCCATAAACCTCTGTAGCATATTCCTAATGTGAGTTCATATACAGTATGCTCACATACAACTCCTGGCAAAAAGTATGGGATCACCACTCTTGGAAAAGTTCATTCAGTAATTGTGTAGAACATACATAGTAAATCATAATTGTGTAGAACAATTACATGCACATGCTAAAACTGTTGTCATTTAACATGCCAACCTTCTGGCTTTATGAAACACTTGCAAAAATAAAAAAGAAAAAAAATTGTAGTCAATTGCAACGGTAACTGTTTAAACTGTGATTCCATACTTTTTGCCAGGGGTTGTATATTGGCCAGGCAAAAAAAAAAAAATAAAAAAAGCCTTTAGCCTTGCTTATAGCATGTAATCGTCATACCATTGTTTCAACAAACTTAAGCAGCATAACATTTATTTCCATCCAGTGTCGGGTTCATTTCTCACAGACGGCTTGAATTGTTGAGGGGAAAAATTTAACCACTCCATAAAGTCTTCTCCAGCACATCCTGAAAACTTTCAGTAGGGTTAAAGTCAGGACTCTGGGGTGCCAAAACATATGTGAAAATGATTCCTCATGCTCCCTGAACCACTCGCTCATTATTTGAGTCCCCGTTTTATATCTGTGCCATCAGGGAAGAAAACGTTCATTGATGTGATAACCTGCTCATTCAGTACATTCAGATCATCAGCCAACGTCATTTTATTTCCACATTAATGTTGCTGAGCCTCGACCTTACCGATTGAAGTAACATTTCGATGGCAGTTAGGCAGAAAGGCAAAAGGTGGTCCAACAAAAATATGAAAGTACAGGATGTTGTTTTCTTTTTTTTTCTTTCTTTCTTTCTTTTTTTTTGCAGTGTATGGTACTTTATTCTGATGTAACCCAAGTAAAGTCCCCTTATTTTGTCTTTCAGCGACACAGAGAAGGAATAAACCTACATAATAGATATCCCCTTATGTACAACCTATCCATCTATGATGCATCATTCATATAAATGACACACCATCACCCAGCTGAGAGTTTCTTCTCCTTGTTTAACTCCTGGCTCTGCTTTTGCTTCGTGATCAACATAGCTCATACTGTGCAGAAAATTGATTTTAGCAGAATGCAGCAGGATTTTGAAGACTACATGGAAGAAGATGCTTTTGAGGTGTAGAGATTCGTGCTCACAGGCACCATCATCACACACTGTGCTGCTAAGCCAGAACTGTTGCCTTGGTGCTAAAAAATAACCCTTAAGATGACATATGCACGTTTCAACTCTTCTTTGAGATTGAACACCAGCTCACTGACTTAGTGCTCTGCTGGGCCCGTTTAGAATTGGCTTTAAAGCGGTAATGGTTTTTTTGTGGTCACATGTTTGATTTTAGAAAACGTGCTGAATTTGACTAGATGGTGCATGGGTGGTGTTTTTTCTTTTTCCTTTTCAGTAAGAAACCAGGCTGTTTCTCCAAGCCATGCTGTGCCCTTATCGGCTCATTATCCTTTTATCACCATGGCTCTGGATCACTAGGACACTGTTGCCTGGCGACCTGCTGATGGGAATATGTCCTCTGTATAGAAATTATTTACTTGAGGAGCAAAAAACTTTGTTTGCCAGTGTATCTCAGAATTGTAACTTCAGCACGGTCGTGTTGTGCACCGCACCAGCAGGAGCACCAATCAACATATGAAGATGCTGTAACAAGCTAAACTGTTTAGATTTCAGTTGTGTGGCAAGACTCTGCATGCTGCACTCTGTGAACCACTATCAACTGCACAACACATTTCAAACAAGCCACAACATCTAAGAGAAACTTCCTGTTTTAGGAAATCTGTGGTCATTTTCTATATTCAAATTCTTTAGGGCCTACTGTTTCCCCTTCCGGCTAGCTGGCTAACAGCTAATGTTTCGTGAACAGTGAAATTAGATGCTTTCACACCAGGCAAAACAGAACATGCTGCAAGCTAGATTTTATAATAATAAGTAAGTGGCATGAACAGCGTCCCCATGATAGAGAGTTTGCAGCAGTATGTAACAGCTGGAATGTTTAGAACATTCTGAAAGTGAGATGTAGAGAGCATGCAACTGTCTTCAGTACTTAAAATGTACCTGAAAGGTTATGTTATACCCTTGATTTTTGTGTTGTTTTGTGTGTTTGTTAGTGGGATTACACAAACATTTTTGTGCAGATTTTCATGAAAATGAAGAGGTGGGACTTTGGACAAGGAAGACATATATTTCAATGATGATCCTAATTAAAGTCTGGACCTGGAAATTGTTTAAAGAAGTGTTCATCATTGTGATATAGGACAATTTAGACATTTTTATTCATGTGGAAAATTGCTAAACTTGGTGGAGGTTTGCGCTCTTACAGGGCTCTTGTGTTCCTGTCCACTCCCAGTAGCATTCTCATTTTGGGCCCCAAAGCTAACTAACTCTAACAGACCTTAACAAAACAATAAACATCCTTTGGGCTATAACTGAACAGAGCCAAAACAGTACAACATTTGTATTTATTTAACCAGAGTAGCCATACTCAGCTAAAAACCTCATTTCTACTCAAACCCTGGCCAAGAAGGCAAGGCATGTTAAATAACCCTAATATCATTACTGGTAATTCTGTAATTATAATCTGTCAAACTAGTGTGTATTTATAACAGATGTAGTGTGGATTTATAAACTTACAACTGAGCATTAGGGTTCCACTTTCTTGGTCTAAAGACAATATTTCATGTGCTCTACAGCCAAAAGGATTTGAGATTGTGCTTTTGTTTACAAAAAAAATCTCTTTTTGGTAGTTTTTTGTAGCTAATTTCACTATGGTCCCTCATCCATTTTAGCAGATATGATCTTAAGCAGTTTTTGAAAATCATTAAATGACAATAGTTTTACTTTTTACAAATAATAAAATTAACACTGTGTCCCAAATGCTCTCTTTATACATCCAATGTACCACCGAGAATGCAACGGAGACTGAAAGGAAGGCCGCAAGGATTAGGTCTGTCTGTAATCCTGAGGCTCCCTTTTCTCTGTTTATTGATAGAATGCTGCCTGATCTTTTATTGGTAGACCACTGTCTACTATACTGTAATTGTATTGCGGTTGCACATAAAACACTACAGTCGTTCAGGACAGCCAGACCAGACCATACCTTTATAGCTAGTAGTATAAATTCTTCATCTCTTAAGTAAATTAACTTAAGGTATTCAAATAAAGTTCTAGTGGCCTAAAATTCCTTGTTTACAAAGGTTCAGATAAGCAACTAACATGACAGCTTGGTAATAACAGCTACCTTTTAATGCTTCACTATTTTTTATTAGTTTATGGCTATAAATAAGAAAATTCACAGACAAAACAATTCACAGTAGTCATGCTTTTTTGATAGTGGATGTCATGTTATCATTTTTGACTATATATATACAT
>JAOUQZ010000051.1:9463656-9475757 GCA_028564935.1 Neosilurus hyrtlii | reverse complement strand
TGCAGTTTGAGCAAAACACAATGTGTATCTGCACAATTTGAGGAGTGGTTTGGAAAGCCTATATAAAGGCTCAAAAACGTCCACTATTGTTAATCTAGTGCATGTCATGATGCCACGTCTATCATATAAACAGCGTCTCCGGGCAATGGGTATGGTCGAGGCCAGGTTGAGCTACAGTGAGGTAGTGAGGTGTATGGGCTGTACACACTTCACCATCAGAAACCTGATTGAAGGTCACAACATGACAGGGTCAGTTAACGACAGGCCACGTCCAGGGCGAGAGAGAGTGACGACTCCCGAACAGGATCGCTACATTCGGTAGCAGCACTTGACTGACCTGTTTCGCAGTGCTGTAACACCACAAATCGCTGCCTGTATCACCACAAATCACTGCCTGTATCACCTCAAATGGTGGCCATATCCGATACTGACGGTTATGACTTTCATTTTGGC
Organism: Neosilurus hyrtlii; assembly: GCA_028564935.1. Taxonomy (NCBI): domain Eukaryota; kingdom Metazoa; phylum Chordata; class Actinopteri; order Siluriformes; family Plotosidae; genus Neosilurus; species Neosilurus hyrtlii. Next base: position 9,475,304 of record JAOUQZ010000051.1, on the reverse strand, counting down.
AGGTTTGCTTTGTTGTTTTTGATGTGCGTAATTTATTCTTGACACTTTTATTTTTTTTCTTTTAGCCAACATGCTAAACAAATTATCCATATTACAAAAATCCAGTTGTGGGTACCAGAATAAAAATTAATCAAATAGTCAAAGATTATGGTCATAAAGTTTTAATGACTGTCAGTGTAACAGATATATATGAGATATTTTATGTTAGCCACAAAACAAGTGATGTAATTTATAGAATTCAGAGCAGATCTTTGTCCTTTTGTTGCTATTTACAAATTGTGTAAGCATTTTAAACCAAAGTTTCCTTGCTGTGATCTAGCCTTGCTTGAACACAATCTCTGAAAATATCGCTAGGATAGTCATATGATGCACCACCCTTGACCTTACAGTTGCCTTGAAAAGGGAAAAACAGAGCTGAGCTTGGGAACTGAAGGGGTGTCAAAGCCTGACTAGGCTGCCACACGCCTCCTTCCATTTATACCTACTGCCTATTTACAGTAAGCAAATCATCACGCTCACAAAATAATACCCCAAGTCAGTGCGAGACAGTAGCAAATTCCTCATCAGGTTGCTGCACAGATATGCAAACACTCTCAAATGACACAGATCTCAAAGTGAGATCTTTCACAAGTTAGATAAATATATTCTGTTAGGCGACATGCAGGAGATTTTGGTGTCATACTTCATCTGAGGCTAATTTGCTCAACAATTATAGGTGCTTTTGATGGAAGGTCAGTAAGTGTGAAATGAGGAACTTTTTTTTTCCCATGCAGGAGAGATAAGCAGAGAGAAGTGTAAATGTCAGTAATTACAGAGGATCCCTGACTCAAGACCACAAAACATCACCGATCTTCCAGGCATGTAGAACTATCAGCTAGAAATAGAAAGTGGGTAACATCAGGATACAAGATGGGGTTTAATCATAAAGTACTCCAGTCTGTCAGCTCACGTATGAACTCTTAAGAACACTGAGTCATGGGTACTATGCATGCTCTGCTTTTTTCAGATGCAAATTACTAAAGAAGCACATGTGAAACTACCAGTGGTAGCATAGTAAGGAGTTTGTTCTTGACTTAAGAATTTTAAACTAAATATTAGTGCAAAAACTGCAGCAATGGGTGATTTTATGAACCAGAATCGCACTGGAGCAGTAAGTACCTCATGAGTTTACTTTTCTTATCATGCTTTGCTCTGGCTAGTTCTTTGTAGAGCACAATTTACCCAGTTATCCTTTCAAACTGAAACTATTCAAAAGCAAAAGCAATTTACTGAAAAACTCTTCCCTTTTCTGCCTGGCGATAACAGCTTGTGGCCATGGCACTTTCCTCCTCTTGCAGACATATCTTAAATACAAGGCACTCGAATGCCCCTAACATTCCAAAATAATCCCATATATTAAAAGATCTATCTCTTAAATACAGGATTTGTTACAAAATCATAACTACTAAGTGACTTTTAAATAGTAGTCGAGAAATTCATGTTTGATTTCTTGATAGGACAAACAGTTTTCAAAGTACGGAGCATGCGGGGTACATGGGACACAGCTGCTTTAAGTGTGTGTTTGCCTGTATTTGTGAGTGGGAGGGGTGTGTTTTCATATACCGGCGGGAACCATTTGGCTTGTCCCAATGAGGAATAATACTTTTTTCTTTTTTGCATGACCTCTAGCTGCATGTTGCCGTGATGACTCATTTGTGCAGCAGATGCATGCTAAGAGCCAATTGTGGACTCAGTGTGTGTCAGTGTGGACTCATTCCAACTCGACAGCTGTGAAAAATGACAATGCTTGTCCTGGACATCATTTATGAGGCCATTAAACACCCATTCCTCTGTGACAATGACATGTAATGTTTCAGAGGACAGCGGCCTCTTTACCATCAGGTCATGTTTGTTATTATAACTTTTCCGATATACAATGGGTGTCAGATGTGTGGACACACCTTACACATATTTTATTAAGGGATAAACATGCAGTTTGTTATGTTACTGCCAGTGTAGTGATGTTCTTACAAAACAATTATTTGAAATATTGTAATTTATTTTTTTATCTTTGTGGAGAATCTGGTGCTGGAGTCCTGGTAGTACTGTTATACAACGTAGTGGGATATGGATCATAGACAGGATCATGACAGGTAAAAATAACTGGCTGGCAGACAAAACATACTGCCTTTTCATGTTGATGTGAGATGATAGCAATAGTGGAGAGCAACAAAAATGGTTCAATAAATGGAACATGGCTTTAAAGGCTTTGATTGAAGTAAGAAAGAACTGATTTGGCACTGTTTGTGCTAACAGGGGGTCTCAGTTTTGGACCAAGTGGGTTGGAAAGGATCATCTGCGCTGGCAGATTTCAAATGTCAAACCCCCTGTTGCACTATTCCATCCCTGTCAGCACAGGTGTTTTCATTTCTGTCCACAAAAATAGCAACTGAGCACAAATGGATAAATACTGGCTTATGTCCAACCCAATTAGCACTGGGTTATGCCTGCAAATTAAGCTAACATTTAGTGTATTGAAGGCACCAATACTCTCAGAGTTAAAAATATACATAATTTTGGCAACACGAAAATTTTTAATTTTTTAAAAGTTTTAAGTCCCATGTCATAAAGTTGAAACTATACTTTTATGATGATTTCAGATCATGCACTTAACAATCTAGCTGACTTTAATATGCCATAAACCCCTTAAAATTAGTAGTAATTTTAACAAATTACAAACATCAAGCAATTCCTACTTAGCAAATTGCATCATTTCACACTTTATTTGCACACATCAGTACAATTTGTAAGGTATTATAATTAAATTAATATCCACTGCCCTGCCAAACAAACAAACAAGCAAATAAATAAAGCCGTCGCTAGGATTTAAATGAGCAAATTTTCGGATAATTTAGAAAATTTAGGATAATTTCTTATGATTTGACCTTTGACTGGTCAATCTATTTAAACTGAATAACTGTGACTTTTGATGACCTTTAATTGGTTAATTACTACAGCGATTAATATGCTTGAACTGGCAACATTTTATTTATCCTTAACTGATGCAGTGAGTACCTTCTCATTTCTTAAACAACCATGTTGGAAGATGAATCTGATTGTGGAAGTGTCACTATGTTTCAGAAGGGTCAAATTATTGAAGCAAATTAAACAGCTAAGTAGATTCTGAAATGAATAAAATTGTGTTAAGAATTGTTCAACACATTAAAACCTGGAAGAATAACGGTGAATCATCGTCTTCATGCAGTAAACGTGGGTCGTTCAATAAAAATCATGCAAACATTTGGTGAAGTTAAATTATAAAAAAACTGAAAGTAGAATTTCCACACATACAATAGAATGAGAATCACAGAATTGGGACTAAACAGCTGTGTGGACATAAGAAAAACACTTGTTAGTTGGAATAATTGAAACAGAAAGCTTCAGTTTAGTTTAGGGAGCACAAAGATTGAACTCTGGAGCAATGGAAAAAGATCATGTAATCTGATGACTCCAGATTTACCCTATGGGTGTTTTAGAGTAAGAAGGAAAATCTATGAAGTAATCCACCCATCATGCATAGTGTCCACTGTACCAGCTTATGGAGGCAGTGTTATGGTCTGGGGTTGCACCAGTTGGTCAGGTCGAGGCTCAGTAACATTATGTGGCAATAAAAGGGACTCAGACCTGAAGAGGTCATCCCATTGATGGACATTTTCTTCCCTGATGGCAGGGATATAAATTAGGGCTCAGATTATGAAAAAGTGGTTCGGGGAGCACGAGGAATAATTTTCTCACATGAATTTGCACCCCAGTCCTGACTTTATTAAAAGTTTTAGTGGTGTGATGGTCTTCACACAGGGGTTTGTCTCTCCTATTCTCAAGAAAAGATTAGCAGTGAATAATAATACAACAGTAGACTGATATGAAAGTTGTGACATTGTATAGTTTATCAAACAATGTCTTGGTAAACATGTTATAGTCAAAGTGAAAGGCAGTCTAACAAAATATTAGAGTGTGTGACTTTTTTGGCATGGTATTGTATCATGTACGGTAGTGTACTATGCAAAAGTCTTGGGAACATGTAAAGAAATACTGTAAAGATAATTAAAAACAAATGCTACAACAAACAGTTAACAAGGTAAATTTTTCATGTGATGTCCCTATTTTCTTAAATACTAGTCTGAGGTATTTGTGCAGTTTTAAGGAATAATAAGAGTTATTTCCTACACAATAATTATTGTTTAGATATAATTTGCTAAAGTATAACATAAACTGGTAGTTTTAATAGTCTTAATTACAAGGCATTACACTTGAGATGATGAATGCTCAAGAAATTTCAGCTTAATTTATCTGACGAGTCATAATCACATTTTTCTTAAGAAGTTGTAGTTTTGTAAAGTAATTTCTAGATATTTTCCTCTGATATATTTTACTTGTACAAGAAAAAGCCAGTTCGAAAGAGTATAAGTGTATTCATTCATTTATTCATTCATTTCCTAAGCTGCTTATTCCTAATTAGGGTTGTGATGAGGCTGGCACCTGTCTCAGTCGACTCTGGGCGATGGCATAGTACAACCTGGACAGCTCGCCTGGCCATCGCAGGGCCGACACACACACAACCATTCCCACTCACACCCACACACTCAAAGACAATTTGGAACAGCCGATTAGCCCACTGTGCATACTTTTGGACTGTAGGAGGAAACCGGAGTACCCGGAGAAACCTTTGCAAGCACTGGGAGAAAACATCACACATAGACGCCCAAGCATCGAACCCAGGCCTTCTAGCTGTGAGGTGGACGTGCTAACCACTGCGCCACTATGTGTAGTTATTAAAAAATTATTAAAGCATGCTATAAACATAAAACTTATGCAAAATGTTAGAGTAATTGTAATCTTATTTTCTCTTTTTTACTGGGTTTTACAGTTTGCATTTTTGTTCTGTGGCCTTGTAAGCATCCCTGGACAACTATAGAGATGTCATTTACGAAGCGAGGTTGCCTTCTCTATGAAAAGCCACTGACTCAGTCTCACTGGTGATAAATATACTACAATAGCCTTCTAAATCTACCTATATACCATCATTGACATTTATATATTAAACAAGAGCCATTCATCCCCAATGTTAGAAGGAGCTTCTACTTGTACCTTTTTTTTTTTTTAATAAATACCTTCATATATCATACCTTTATTACTCTCGAAGGTCAGTGCCTACATTTTTTGAACAATGGAGTCAGTCAGGCTTTGTACACTTCAGGTTTATTCAGACCTGAAAAAGATTGCCTTCAATGGCTGATTTTCCTCAAAGAATAACTATGAAACAATTTTTGACATATAAATATGTCTGAATACAAATAAGTTACTTACTTACGGGGTGACCAGAATTAGAGTGACCATTTCCATTAATTACTAAACTTTTAACAAATGCCCATTGTTCACAAACGAAACTATATCTTAGCTAGCTGTTAAGGGTAATGTTGCCAGCCAGGCAGCTCTTAAAATATATACTGCGATCTAGGCAAATAGTAAATAATAGTCAACACTTTGTCATGTTCCTCAAACCATTCCTGAAAAACTGTTGCAGTGTTGCAGACTGCAATATCCTGGTGAAAGAGGAAACTGCTATCTTCACCTGTGCATGAATCAACCATAACTTTAAAAACATTATGAGCACTGGCAGATGAAGTACATAACACTCTTTAGCTTGTTACTGTGGTACCTACCATGCAGTGGGATGTGTTAGACGGAAAATAAACAGGCGGTTCACAAAGCTGAAGTATTTCAAGGTCAAGGTCCACACTAAGACGGCAAAATAACTGGATTTATTCATCTCTCAAATGGCCGGTCTTGTGTACCTGGTATGCAGTGGTGAGTACCTACCAAAGGTGGTCCAAGGAGGGACAATTTCCCCTCCAAAGAGGATATTTCACCTCTAATACTGTGAAAACACACAAATCCTAGAGAAATCTTGAGGTCATGGAGAGTTTGAACAAGGCACTCTAAGGCCAAATTATGTTATTGAAGGAACCAACTTAACCTTCTGCTTACTGTTATGTGATGGTCAGCAACACCACATTAACACATAGTGTCCCTCAAGACTGTGCACTCATTCCACTGCAGTTCATATTGCTAACTATCCTATCAAAGTCTACTGATGTTTGTCAGTGGTCCGACAGTGGCTGGGATAGTCAGGAGCAACATCAAGTTAGTATAAAGAGAGATGGTGGAACAGATTGCAGACTAGTGTACAAATAACAATAAATATTGTTGACATGGCAAAAGGAATGACTGTTAAAATCAGAAGGTCGTGCGGTGATCTCTTCACTGTACATCAACATTGCAATTATTATTTTATATCAAAAATGGAGACCATCAGGAAGTACATCTGCTTCATCAAAAAGCCAACATTGTCCTAATTTCCCAAACTAAACCAAAGTAAAAAAGCTAAAAAAACAAAAAACAAACCCCAAACCAACCAAAACAAAACAACAACAAAACAAACAAACAGCACAGAAGGTCTCAAGTCCTTACAGCGGCTATGTTGAGTCTTCTGTTCTCTGGTATAAGTAATGTGTTTGCATGTTGATAATTTAGAACTCTTAAGCATTTGGATGGTGCCTCTCTGGGGAAACCATTAAAGCTGGTATGTAAAAGATGGTTTCCCTTCACTATGTCTACATTTGTTCAACTCAGGACAAATCATTCATTCATTCAATCATTTGCTGAACCGCTTAATCCTACAAGGGTTGCATGCACACACTCACACCTAGGGGAAATCTGGAACAGGCAATTAGCCCTTTGTGCATGTATTTGGACTGTGGGAGGAAACCAGGGTACCCAGAGGAAACCCATGCATGCACGAGGAGAAAATGCAAACTCCACACAAAAATATCTTTCCTCAGCCTGGGATGTGAATTCAGGACTGTCTTGCTGTGAGGCAGACATGCTAACCACTACACCACTGTGCCACCCCTCAGGTCAAATAAATTTCATTTTATTTCTATTGTACTTTTAAGTGTAACATAGCAGCTTTGAAGAAAAGCAGATATATATTTTAAATAATAATGAGCAAGTCAGTGGTGGTGTAATGGCTAGCACGTGCACCTCATGGCAAGAAGGTCCTGGGTTCGAGTCCTGGGCTTGGGTGTTACTGTGTGGAGTTTACATGTTCCCCTGTGCTTGCGTTGGTTTGAGTGTGTGTGTGCTGGCCCTGTAAGTCTGGCGAGCTCTGACTGATGAGATTACCTTGGGCAGTGGTGGCTCAGTGGTTAGGGCTCTGGGATACTGATCTGAAGGTCGGGGGTTGTAGTCGGGAGTTGTAGTACCACCAAACTGCTATTGTTGGGCCCTTGAGCAAGGCCCTTAATCCTTAGTAAAATGAAAATGATAAGTGTAAGTTGTTCTGGATAAGGGCAACTGCCAAAATCCATAAATTTAAATGTAAATTGTCCACTGATGTAAAGGATGAACAGACACATCTTGAGGGTGATGCTAAAGGTAAACCCTGCGAGGTGTATCAAGTCTTATGCTATTATATCTTTGCAGTCCTGTGTATTGTGCTGTAGTGAAATATTGTATGATGCACAGTAGTCCAGTGAATGAATTATTAACACCCATTTGAAACAATTTGAGGTTGCTTTTTTATCATTCAGGAGCATGTCAGGGAGGGAAACAGGTAATATTAGGACAGAATCTAGGAAGTGCTTAAAAAACATGAAAGCATTTATTAAAAGATAAGAATGTGCCATCCTCTGAATAAATAAATTTAAAGAAGAAAACATTTACATTTAAGTCTCTGCAGCAATTTTAGTGTCAGTCCATCAACTTGGCATGAAACCACAACTAATCCCTTCCCCCCTTTCTAACAGGCAAGAAGGGGTTAAAGCTTGTCAATGCTTTGTATCGGTGTGTGGCATGAAAAGAGAAATAGGGAAAGAATGTGATTGTAAAGCCTGAAATTTGTTAGTAATGTTCTCAGTCAGTTCCATCCCTCCTGTGGAGCGAGACCTTTGGTGAATATTGAATGATGCTAATGTCAGGCTGCCTGCAAAAGTCATTCTCATTTTCTATCGACCAAAACAAGAAAAACAATTCTGCCAAAGCAGCAGAGCAAGCAGTAATGAAGCAGTGATGACAAATTAGAGCCAAAATTAAATAAAGGAGATTATATAAAGCAAGGGTATAGGAGCATGAAACGCAGATGGAAAGATGGCCCAGTTGTGCAGTGGGGAGAGTCAGTGCTGACATGAAGAACTCCTGCAGTGGGGCTTTGCCTCACATTTTATAAAACATATGCTCACGTTATTATATAACACTAAAGATAAGCTTGGATTGCATCTATTTAATTATTTCATTTTGCTTTGCTGTTTTCATTTCACATGCACCAAACATCTTTTATCCATCCCATATCTTTAAGGTTGCAGGGCAAGCTGGCGACAACCTCAGCTAACTTCCAATGAGAGGCGGGGTAAATCCTGACGAGCTGTCAATTCATCTCAGGGCCAACACAGAGACAAACATCCATTTACACTCACATTCACACCTATGATAATTTAGAGTAGCTTTTTCATCTAATGTGCATGTCTTTGGACTGTGAGAGGAAACCCAGAAGAAACCCACACATACTCCACATAATAACAGTTCTCGGCTGATATTTTTCTCACTGTGAGGTGATGGTGTACATGTGAGATTTCTTTTAAAAAAGCGCCAGTACATACCATTTAAACCAACCCCACCCTCTCTTTCAAATACTTTTAAAAAGACTGCAGTTCTCTTGTGAGCATAACATATTGTTGGATGTTTTTTTTTTTCAGAATTCCAACATTGTATTAGAATCGACAAAAAGGTAAACCTGAAATAACTGGTCATTACCGTCACCCTAAAATTGATTTTTGGCAGTGGTATTGTATTCGCCAGCAGGAGAGGTTGCTGAGGTGGTCTGTAAACAAAATATCGACCACATGAATTTTCACCATAAAGTGTGGGGATATAATCCTACCTGAGCCCTGGAGATGATTTGATTGGAATTTCAAGGTCAAAGGTCAAGGTCCAAGCAGGATCATAACGTTTTGGTGATTGAATGCTCATAACTTAGAAACAAGTGCTAATATATAGACTTTCAAATGAAACAATTACCTTTGACCTTAAGTGGCTTTCAAAAATCAAATTCCTGCCACCTTGTTAAACTTTTTTTTTTTTGTAATTCTTCCCCCCCACTAATTTGTTCACATCCAATTTATCACACTATCATAAGATGAGCACATGGGTAATTAACACCAGTACCCATATAGGGCCTATTTGCATTATTATACACGCTGAGTGGCAGTAGTGCCTTGGAATCCATAAGTACCTCTCTAGTTATAGAACAAGAGTATCATAATCTCTTTATGAAACAACTGTAAAAGAGATCTACTCAAAGGTACACTAAAGGAAAAAGGGATTATGACCTCATGTAGCTTTTGCATATTGATATAATGCCCATGTTACTACAATATTAACCTTATTCGTCCAGTAAAAGTTCACATTTCTAGGTAACGGTATTGGGGATTTACCTATTTGCTTTTAGTTGACCTAACATAATTTTACATAAATCCTGCACTTAATTTATACACATTGATCTGAATCTATTTCAACTGAATTTTTTACTTATTGTATTCTACAAGAGTGAGCTTTCCTGCGACTTCTCTTTTTTTGCTAGTATAAAGAGTAGGTCAGAATCTGTGAGTAGGTCAAATAATTTAATAGCTATTTCAGTATTGCATTACCATCAGTGAATGTGCCATTGGTGGCATTTGAAAAAGGAAATTGCACATGAATTACTACTGTTGATACATCGTGAATAAAGCTACAGGGCTTTGTGTGCACAGGTCTGGGGAGGGGAGTGAAGTCTCTTGAACAGTGTTATGTTAGGGCTCACAAATTATGAGAAAATCAGCTACGTGTGACCAGGCCACACATCTGCTTACAACTCCTGGCCGCCTGTCTAATGCACCAATGCTATTTATTCATCCTCAAGTAGCACTCAGCTAAAGCAGTTTCACAAATATGCTGTAGAGCTGATAGACTGTCTTATTTGGATTTGGCCAAAGTTAAAGAGGGAAACAAACCCAAACTTAATAAAAGGTTACATACCTTATATATGTCTTTTCACATCAAAATGCGCTATTGTTATTACAATCTTTTTTGTGGAGAAAGAAAAAAGAGTAATAAATCCTAACACAGGGAGGTGCTATTGTATTGCAAAAAGTGACACATGACTCACGTAGAAAAAACTGTAAACATGAAACTGTTATGCATTTAAATGAACCATAGGCTCAGGTATATGAGCAGACGCTTCTGTGATGGATGTAGTATCATGTGCAAATGTGTCTAGCTTTATTTTATTCAGAAATTAATTCGTTTATGTCTGGAACTTATGAGTCAAGTCCTATTTTTGTGATTTCACTCAATCGTGAGAGTGAAATGCTTTACAAATGGTGCTCTTTTCAAACAGCTAATGCAAACTATTGAATAGATTTACGCATATTGCAACTTCGAAAATGTAAGTAAAAACCACCTGATGCTGAAAGTATACATATTTTCTTTAAAATTTTTTATAGAGTACTCTATAGTGGAGATATTTGTATGTTGCAGCAGCCTGGATGGACTTTGAAATGCAAATTATTACAAAAAAGTTGTGGAATTGAACTTACAATCACATTAATACATTCAAACTCTTGGCTATTTAATTTTTTATTTTTTTTTCATAACTAAGTTTAAAAATCGTATAATAGTAATTAAAAACAAACAGGTGTTTATTTTGTTCTAACTTAGCCCACGCAAAACATGTTATCTTTAATATATGGTGTGTCTCAAAAATCAGATCAAATATGTTTATTCTAATATTTTGAGATACATATACACTGCCAGGAAAAGAATAAGGTGTAATTGGCATTATTGCTTCAAGTGGTCAGGTCAAAGCTCAGGAGCATCCACCATTTCCATCCATCCTTTTTCCACCACATATCCAAGGTTGGGTCATGAATGCAACAGGTCTAGGAGAAAAACCCAGACATCCCTCTCACCAGTGACACTCCAGCTCCTACTGGAGATCTTGAGGGGTTCTCAGGCCAGACGGGATATATAATCTCTTCAACAAGTTCTGGGCCTGCCCTGGGGCCTCCTCCTAGATGAATGTGCCAAGAAAAGTTCTAAAGAGAGGGAACTAGACGGCATCCTATTCAGATGCCCAAACCACCTTAGGTGACTCTTTAAAAGTGTCTACAAATTCAATCATCAACCTTTGACCTAAGGTGTCTCGTATAAAGTACACTTATGAACCACCTTCTGCTCAAACATGGTGTTTGTTATGGAAGGTCCATGACTAGCACAGAATTTCAATTTAACAAAACACGGCTCAGGTATAGATTGGGGAAGCCATTCCTTCCAATCACGTCCGTTCGGGTGACTGCATCATTGTCCAAATGGGCATTGAAGTCTCCAAGGAGAACAATGGAGCCTTCAGGTGGTACCCTTCCAAAAGTACACTCCAAAAGTAAACTCCAAGTAGGCCAGGTGATCTGAACTGTTGTCTGGTGCATAAGCAAAAACCACAGTCAGAACCCCCCCCCCCCCCCCCCCCCCCCCCCCCCCCCCCCCCCCCCCCCCCCCCCCCCCCCCCCCCCCCCCCC
>JAOUQZ010000051.1:9432529-9453764 GCA_028564935.1 Neosilurus hyrtlii | reverse complement strand
GTGTGTGTGTGTGTGTGTGTGTGTGTGTGTGTGTGTGTGTGTGTGTGTGTGTGTGTGTGTGTGTGTGTTAGAGATTACACCCACATGTGATAAAGAGAGTGCAGCAAACTGCTATTTAGAAAGACTAATGCTTCAGTAGTTCTTTATTTAAGGGAACAAGGTTTGCTTTTACCTTAGTGAAATTGAAATATAATGAAAATCAGTATTTGCCTGGATTATCCTCTCCAATCTAAACATCTTTAAAGCTTTGACATCGTCACACACTCCATGATAAATCGCATTAATATAGCCCTGTCTAAAGACCTGTCTCATCAGATGGATCTCCCGCATCCTCTATTTGAATTTCCAAATCAAGTCTGATTGTTTTTAATTCTTGTGGATTTGCATTCACGAGACAGTCTACATCCCCAGTCATTTAAAAAAAATAAAAAATGTACATCTAGTTCCGCTGTTGACTCATTATAACCTGCATGCAAATTATGACGGCAAGGAAGAGAAATGGGCAACGGGGGAAAGAATGGCTGCCTGGAGCCGCTATCAGTGGCTCTAAAGCTCCTTGTGCTTTTATGACCCTGTGAAGCAGACCATTCTTTATCATTATCAGTGGTTGTTAAGAGGCAAGCTCATCTGTATGCCTCTCATTCAGTGCATGGCTCTCTTGCACAGCACACACATTGGCATTCAAGTCCAGGTGTGGCTCAACTACAAAAACACAAGCCAATGATAGAAGACCAGAGCGCAGAGCTCAAAAGCCTTTAAAGCTTTAGACATGTGCTAAAATCTCAGAATTTTGAATTAATTAGTAACAAGGCTAATGAGCATTGATTTTATTCTACCTAATGGTGTGAGGCTGAGTTCCTCTTAAAGCACACAAGCACTAATACAGATTATAATAGGGATTGTGTTTTAGCAGGCGGTGTTATCTGGTCTGTGGCTCCTCTTAGGCAATGTCTATTCAGAGACACTAAGTACTCTGGGTACTAAAGGGACACAGCTGGACTGTAAAACCCTTTAATGTAGAAGTGTAGTACTCTTTTTGGCCATTTTCAATAAATGATTTATTCTCAAGCAGACAGGCGCGCCTGTAAAGCACAGTATTAACAGGGCTCTTAAGGAACTGGCGAATGACAGCATGACCAGACGCCAGGATTTCTGCAAAGCTGGCGACTCAGCAAAGTGATGCAGAGAAGAAGACTCTGTTTTGTCCTAGCTTGAACCAATCATGAAATGATAATGAGGCAAATAGAAAAAGAAAAGAAAATCCCAATCTCTAATATTTATATATATTTCCTTATAAGGAAAATATGCAGACGTGATGCACATACCACTAATATTAATCATTTAGCTAATTACATATATTCATTCAACCGTTACCAAATAATGTTGCACTTAGGTTTTCTCTTTGTGCATGGATATGTGGAAATAAAAGCCCAGTGAATGTGCAGGGCTTCAGGTTTCTGTGTTGTCTCTGATTGATGGAGTCAGAGGAGGAGCTGCCTGCATGGCCTGTTCCCATCTCACAGATTCATGAGTCAATCACACAACCGCAAATAACTCTGGCCAGCAGCAGCTCGGTGGGGAAAAAAATGCCTCTTAGAAGTGACATCTTGCACAGGATGAAATAGAGTTGGGCCTGCCCTGCCGACAGAAATCCCATAGGTCCCGCCATAAGAGGGCCTTTTTGAAGGTGAATTTGCAGCTTGACCTAAGAAACAGCAAAGGTTAAGAAGAATCCACCATAAGGGCATAAGCCATATACCATACAGCATACACAGGCACAATGCACATAGTACCTGAATTTTCCTCCATGCTCCCCATCACTATGATGCTGTAGGCCTGTGGGAAAGAAAAAAGCCACATTGCTTCACTGTCAAATGGTGAGGATGATTGTATTTTAAAATTCAATTTACTGAAATGCAATGAAGAGAAAATGTGTTGTCGGACCTGAGGTGACACAGTAAGTAGGCGGTGGCTCTAGAGCTGAATTGAGGTCAAGTTTTGGGGGTGGGCCCTGGGGTGTGCAGCTCAAGCTCCAGGCTTTTCTGTTTCTGTGTTCCACTGCCTCTTTTCCATCTGCAGAGAACCAACACCCTCTACGGGGGACAATATCACTTCATTGCTCTACTTAGAATATACTTGACCAAATGGCTAAGAAGCTGTATGAATATCCTTGTGCTATGTATTATTTTCAGCATTAAAACTCTACTGATTCACATGTCAGTCATATTGTATGACTCATATCGCTGAAATGCACCGTACTGGTTAAATAAACAGCGTTCACTATAAAGAGCATCGTAAAGGAGGAAAGTAAGTGTTACTGAAATAGCACTTGTATTGTTCTTACCATGTCATAAGTAGGCCTGTATGTGTGTGGACCTGCGAGATGATTCACTTTTATTTTTATACCCTCTTCATGAGCAGAAGCAGGAGGAGGATGACACATGTGGGCTGAAAAATATTAGCAGGGAAGTGAGTTAGAGAGACAGTAAGAACTTTGATCTCCCTCACATACAGGCAGGTGTGCCTCCCAACCAGACAGGTCTTGTCACCCTCTATATCTGCCCCTTTGTACAACACACACACAGATAACCACACATATATGTATATACAGCCTCTGATGGATGGATCCAAGCTCTGATTCAGGGTCTGCAGTCTTGCCTGGAAGGCGACTCATATTTCTAGACAATAAATGGACATGATAAGTGCCAAAATATGGAAACACTTTCATTTAGCCACTCCCTTTCACCACTAAATACAGGCTAGCATTTTACAAAAAAAAAATCCTGTGCTATTCGTTGATGCGATGGCTTTATAGTGAAGAGTCATGGCTCATACTCGTATATTCTAGCTGCTCGAAGAGACATACCTGGCTCTTGTTGACACAATGCTGCACACAATCCCTGTATATCTTGACCCTACCTGTGACATGCTATTCTGCAACATTCAAGAGACTGATAAATAAAATATTTGATTTAGCTTTGCAGCGTCTACTTAAAGGATTCGGCCGTGTGAATCAAATCCTGCTTCTGCAGCAGTTAAAAAGCACCACAGGCCCTGTAGGGACTTGTGCACAATAAGCCACCTTCCCTAGCTATTATTTATAGCTCTGTTTCCGCACAATTCAAGACATTCACTCAGAGTAAAAAAAATAAAAAATACAAGAAAAAAGCAGGAATGACATTTCTCCAGCATTGACGGAGTCTTGGTTCTCACGGGACATATTGAACTCCATTAATTGCTCTCTGTGATATATTCTCCATTAAGACAGCAGGAAAATGTAATTAAAATTCAGTTGTAATTTATAGAACAGATGTTGACACAATGATGAAATCACTGCAAATTGTTTTTTTTTTTTTTTGGGTGCTTAACCTTGCAAATGTAGCTTTAGCATTGCATAAGATCCGCAGGGAAATAAGCTGAAAGGTAAAATTCAATTTATCTCTCACTAAAGGCAAGACGCTGGTGGGCGTGTGTATTCAGTTTAAGGGTTGCGTCTGGGTTCTTTGCTGTGGGATTGAGTAGGTCTGATGTTCTAGATTACATGTAATATGAATTATGTACCTCAACCAGATCTGTAGTTCCCATGTTGCTGACTTGCTGCTGATTGGATCACTCATCACAGCGATTGGGTTTGTATTGAGCTTTTTACCATGGCATGACATTCCTCATGCTGAAGTCACAGTCCTTAAATCAATCAAAGACATTTTCAGTGTAGCCATTTATAAGCAGAAATGGTTGATATTAACCTGGTTGGGGTCTCAAGCAATATTTTAAGCTCAATTATGAATGCCAATTAAGTACAATTGCAATAGCAGCTATTTGTACTACACATTGAATACAATCAGAATTGAACACAGTGTGAACTGTTTTACTTTAAAACGTGCTGGTTGCTTCATACAAGGAAGAAACCTAATGTTTTTTTTGTTTATTCCTTACTTAAATCACAGATAATAAGAAGGCATATAACCAGAGAACACATTGGTTGACACTTTAGCTTATCTGTGTTTTATTTATTTACCGCAAGTCCCTTGTTTTTTTTCCAATGACTTCTATTTCTGGAAACTCACTCACTCATTTCACTTAATCCTGCTATTAGGGTCACGGGGAGGCTGGAGCCTATCTCCATCTGACACTGGGCAAAGGTGGGGTATACTCGGAACAGCTTTAGCAGATTTAGCAGATGCTGGATAAGAGCACCTGCTAAATGCTGTAAATGTAGATGTAAATGCACAGCCATTCACATTTACACTCACATCCATTCCTAAGAAAAATTTACACAATTCAATAAGTCTAATATGCATGCCTTTGGACTATGGGAGAAAACCTGCGCAAACACGAGGAGGACATGCAAACTCTACATGGAAAACGCCCGTTCACAGGACTCGAACCCAGGACCTTCTTGCTGCGAGGCGGATGTGCTAACCACTATACCACCGTGCTGCCATGTCTGGAAACATTAAGCTTATTTTAAATTGTAAACGAAAATCTCTCTATCAGCTGACAACTATTTAACGGTCTTGGTACTTATAACCTTTTAAACTAAATACACAGTAACTAATCACGACTTAAGTGTGTCTAGTAAAATTGCACTGTGTCTGAAATATAGTATACGATTAGGACGAATACCATCATGTGGTATAATTTCTTTACACTGTATGTCTTGTGGAGGGACAGTAAGTTAAAACTATGATTACTTAACACTACCCTGTTATTCATTAATTCATATGCAGATAAGGTAAGAAAATAAGAACAATAAACAGTACAGTTAATGTTGGCAAGTTCACGTATACTAATGAAATATTTGACCCCTATACTGGAGTATAACTAATTATAACATAGTGGTGTATGTCACAGATGACAGAACTGATGAAGCAACTTGTGCAGAAATAAGAGACAACCATTACTACATTATGCAACATGGTGAATCAGAAAAAAGCTTTATTAGCCAAGTAAATTCTCACTTACAGGGAATTTGACTTGACATTTCTTTAGATTAATACAAACATGACAGTAAATATTCTAAAAATAAAGAGCAACATGTAAGGAAGTATTAATATGAAGTTATAATATATAAATACACCACATGGGAATTGCATAATCTGATAAGAAAACACCTTTATGAAGCTCGGTTTAGTTTCATGTTTGAAAGAGTAACAGCTGACGTTAGCTACATCAGAGCTATAAATTGGCTGAAAGCACACAGCTCATCTGACCTGCCTCACTGTCATGTTTCAGATGCATAGATATAATCTATAGAAATCTTCTTTTAGTTTGTTTTTCATCCTGTCTGTGTTGTATATACCAAAACTTTTAAAGAGCGTTATAGAGACACCGTAAAGTGAGTTAAAGAGTACTCAAGTTTACCTGTATCTGTCATGAATTTAAAAAGTAAACCATACAGTTATTTCATTTTAATGTGCTTTTTTGCTTCTTTTTCCATATAGTATCATCAAAACAGTCATGCACTTCAGGCTCAGTGAATATTGCTGAATTGATTAGTCCCCACAACATTATAGATAAAACATATATTCTTGGGGACTACATACCGACATCCACATTGGTACATTATTGTTAATCATCCCGAGTGGATAAAGCTTTATCAAATCGGGAACCTAAAACTCACAGTTTGTCACAGTCACTGATTCTGAAATCCTAGACATCCAGTAAAATGTTTTCCCAAAAAATTTTAAGCTTTAAGCTTTGCACAATGGCCCTTGTGCTTTACCAAGAAGCTTGCAGAACCACCCACACTTCTTTTGGAGATTTTGACTGTCACGCTTTCTTTTTATTTTGCAGCAAAACCCAGCAGCTTTGATTATGCTTTTGTCTGAAAATGAGTTTTGTGTTATATACTGCTTTCATTAAACTTATATAATTGTGCAGTTGTGGCTCAGTGGTTTAGGCTGTGGCCTACTAATCAGAGAGTTGGGAGTTCAAATCATAGTTCTGCCAACATTGGGCCCTTGAGCAGGCCCCTAACTCTTAACTGCACAGTGTAGAAGTTGCTCTGGATGTGGAAGTTTGTCAAATTATATACAGACTTTTTTTACATAGTTAATTTTCTGCTGGTGATCAAAATTTTGGAAATCTAAAATGTTATTTTCGTACTGACTCAATACAGTGGTCATAAAATAAAAACCTATAACAAGGTTTACAATAAAAAACCGTGACCAAAACTTTTGACAGAATTTACAAATATAAACTAGTTGTGCACACACACACACACACACACACACACACACACACACACAGAAATATAACGAGATAAGCAATATACACAGTACTAAACACATTACATAATGAGCTATGAATTACAATTTCAAAGTGTAATTGAAGCAAAGAGTTCTTAATTTATAATGGAGCAGAGATTCTTAAAGGATTTTGCAGTGTACACTATGTAACAATGAGAATCCTAGACACAATATACTCTCTGGTTAGTGTAATATTTTTTAGACAACGTCTCTATTATTCATTTCAGTGATCTCTATTTAATGCTGATGTAATTTTAGATTAATCTTCACTCTGTCACAGTTGAAATCAGTGCCCAGATTGCTGAATAATAAAACCTGACATTAAGCTACATGATTTAAGGGCATTATTTCCAAAACATGCCAAGTCCAGCTACAGCATTATATGAACCAGATATCTTGCTGTCTATCCTAATAAATAAGTGATACAATTTTACAATTGTACATGTAACATATAAATGTAACAAAAAATATATTAAATTTATTTAAGCCACGTAGAAGGACTTTTGTCTTTATGTAATATTGAGGACTGCGATTAAAATACTTAATTAGTGTGTAAGTGTATGTGTTTTATAAAACACTGTATTTTTTACCTTTACTTTCTTTAAACATTAAATAAGTACATTTTATCCTAAACGCTAATGCAGCATTAACAGACCACAAACTAACTTACATTGCTACAATCTGGCACCTGTGTAACTGATACAGGTCTATTCACATATATTGACAGTTATTGCACAGTCCTATTGGTTGGGTGAATTTTAATCTTGTATGGGCTTTACTTTGAGCAAACATATTTGAACACATACCATTTTCTTACTTGGCATAGTGAAGTATCAATTTTTAGTTATATGAATGTCAGTTAGATCCACCTTAGCACAAATACTAAAACTGTAAATGATTGAAGGGAATTTTTTCCTGATTTTATTAAAATGGATTAAGGAGGTTTTACAAATGAGAGCTACAATTATGGAGGTAAAGATTTTCTTAATGTTATAAATGTTGCAAGAATCAATCCATCCATTCATCTTCTATACTGTGTATCCATCAGAGTGGCAGGGGAGGCTAAAGCCAATCCCAGCTCATTTCAGGTAAGATGCGGTTGGTACACCCTGAAAAAGTTGCAAATGCATTGCAGGGATAACACAGAAATGACAGCATGAGCAACCATTCGCATTCACATTCACACACGTGGGCAATTTGGAGTATCAAGTTGACCTAACGTGCATGTATTTGGACTGTGAGAGAAAATATAGAGTACCCAGAGGAAACCCATGCAAGTACTGGAAGAACATGTGAGCATGTGTTGGAAGAATTGGTAAAGAAAGTCAGCTTACATTAGGCTGTTTAATAAAAGATGGTCCAAATGAATCCCTGGTAGACCAAAGACAAGCATACTTTTTCACATTTCAAGCATTTTTTCAAGGATGTTTCTACATGCATTGTAAATAATAGATTCTGCACACTTTTCACATTCCAGACTTCTCTACTCCCGAGCATGTTTAGCAAGCTCAAGCTTTTCATACTACCATTTTAGGTTAGTTTCATTTATTCAACCTCTAGTATATGTGCAGTTTATATTTGCTTACTGACCTGCCACTCTGTAAAGACCTCATTTTTGTATTGTCAGAGTCGCAGACGTTTACACTGATCAGCTGTAACATTAAACCACTGACAGGTAAAATGAATAACATTGATTATCTCATTACAGTAACACCTGTCTACGGGAGGGATTTATTGGGCAGAACATAAACAGTCATTTCTTGTAGATGATCTGCTGGAAGCATGAAAAATGTGTAAAGGAAGGACTTTACAAAGGGCCAATCTCTGATGGCTAGTATGTGTTCCTAGTATGCAGTGGTTGGTTGCTACTAAAAGTGCTCTAAGGAAGAACTGGTTAGCTAGTGGCAGAGTCATTGGTGAGCAAGATCAGTGATACGTGTAGGGAGTGAAGGCTAACTCATCTGGTTTGATTCCACAGAAGAGCTATTTTAACAAAAATTGCTAAAAAACACACTTGGTAAGCATGCTCATGCTGACGCTTGTCCACTGGAAGCACCTACGGCACCTACAGTGGGCACATGAGTAACACAACTGTACCATGGAGCAGTGGAAGAAGGTGGTTTGGTCTGATTAATCAAATTTTGTTTTGCGTCATATGGACAGGTACTACTTGTACTATTTGTAATACTACTGGCATCAGGATGTACCATGCCAAGAAAGCAAATTTGCAGAGACAGTGTGATGCTTTTGATAATGCTCCACTGGAAAACCCTGAGTCCTGGCATCCGCGTGAATGTTATTTGACACACACCACCTACCTAAACATGGTCACAGACCATATACATGCCTTCATGGCAGTAGCCTCTTTCATGATTCCCCCAGATCTCAAGCCGTCTGAGCATCTGTGGAATATACTGGACAAACAAGTCAAGATCCATGAGGCCCCACCTCACAACATACAGGACTTGAAGGATCTGCTGCTAAGATCTTGATGCCAGATAGCAAAGCACACCTTCCAAGGTCTTCTGGAGTTCATGTCTTGACAGGTCAGAGCTGTTTTGCTGGCACACAGGATACTTGCACGATATTACGATTTAATTAATAAATCTCTATACATACATAAAAATTACATGAAGGGTTTTCCAAGGCCTACAACTAGCTTTTAGGCTACAGACTGAAAGACCTTTACAATTTTTCAGCATTAATGAGCTGTTAATAATAGCGTGGCCCATTATATCCATATAACGAGTAATAATTTCATGGGCATGCCATCAAGGATAGGGCAATTTGTGCTTTCTCATTAATTTAGCAGCTGTATATTCAATCTGATTAAATCCTTCTAAAGCCTCACTTTACCTATCTTCTACAGAAAGTATGATTTCCTAATGTGTGCATGTTTTTTTTTTTTGGTCTCTTAACATTTAGTATGGTGGTGTAGTTAGATCAAGTGCAAATAGATGATGTCAATTGCTGAGGGTCTTTTATTCTCTTATAAAGAATTGTATTTAGAATACCTGTTTTTGTACTTCACCATACTGAAGTCCTTTCTCATAACCCCTTGATGATCCAGTCCATCTAACTGCGTAAGTGCAGACAGCTATTTTGGTTAGTTCTGTTCCAAGAAGAGAAGGCAGACGGAGACCTCTGATTCTTCACTCTAACCTACATGATAAGTATTCTTCTTCACTTTTATTGCACACATTTATGTCTCTATTGTAAGACAGGTTAGAGCCAGATATAAAAACAACAATTTAGATAAGAGGTACACTAAACACCTGTGCTTGTATGAAGTGAATAAGTGAATTGTGCATTGTGAGACGGCCAATATTTTGGCTACCAAACATTGGACTCAAAATGGCGGATTGCAATGCTGTGTTAGATAAAAGCTGTGATATTGGTTAATCGAACAATTGGAAGTTGATGATCTGCACATAAGACATTACTTTACACTGGTATCTAACAAAAAATGTACCATGTACTGCTGTGTGTAAAAGTCATGTAAAGAAATGTGTATATTGTAAAATTATAGAGATCTGTGGCAAACTGCGGCTCACACATACGTACACTGTTTTTTTTTTTTTATTTTTGCTGCTGCTTCCTCTCAAACAATTGTTTTTTTCCCTACAATGCTCAGATTTCCACAACCCAAGCTGATAATGGCTAGTACCTCAGCCAATAATAGCACACTGCTGCCCCATGCATGAACCTGAAAATCCACAGATTCATAAAAATGGGGAAATTTAATCTGAATGCAATTATATTTAAAATTATCACTGGACATGGATTTTAGGTTTATGAATGCTTTATATATATATGTCTCATATTAATCAGAAAATTAGACAATTTTCAACAGCTAGGGATGTATGTGGGAGCATGTGGGTTATTAGGTTAATGCATGGGGCCACAGAATTAATGGCTTAAAGCTTGCCTTTAATGACTGATACAAAAACAGTACACCACTTTTCTTTGTAATGGTGCTACCCAAAATTCTTCACTTAGAAATCTTGCACAGGCACACTTCACTTATTGCCCTTAACTTAAAATAGTTTGTCAAAGATCTCACAGAAATCAACAACAAATTGCTTGTGTAAGAATAATAGTAATACACAAAGAACCAAACATCTAACAAATTTGCAGTGGTTATGCATCATAAATAAAGACACCACAAAACCATCACCATGCCTTTGGCATACAGTAGGTGACCCCTATATATCATAAATATCATGCTGTGTATGGCATGATATCATATATCCCATAAAGTATAGTATGACTGATATCATATAAGGTCAAACAGACAAGAAGCAGCAAGGGCATGGACTAAAAGCATTTGAAGAAAGGATTTTGAATAATCCTCTTGGAGAAGCCTCATACTTTTTCTGTAGCATATACAGTATACTGAGGATGTGGCTGAACCTGAATACATTGTTCGGATTGAACAGGTAATGTGTTCTAAATGGATACAAATACAAAATAAAATAGAAGGTGAACTATTCATAAGATTTCCCTCTGATGGCAACTATGCCAACAATCTTAGGAAATCCTTCAGAAAGGTCCCATCACATTAACATGACAATGATTTGGGTGAGTTTGCTACTGTCAGAATGAAGAGAGTCTATCGTAAAGTCAACAGATGTAATGGCACAGTGATACATGGTAGAGCAAATGAGAAGTGGAGGTTAACTTTTGTAACCCAAAGAGTAATATTACATCAGCTCAGCTTCAATTTTGGCAATCAAGCAGTAAGAAGTAACTACTGACACTAAGTTTGGAGCACAGTGTCTATAATTTGAGGTATGGGTTGTTAAAATTGGTTGTTTGGCTCAGCTTTTTATTATGTATCTAAATGTTTTAAAATTCCACTATAAATGTGTAATAATTGGGCAAACTTGGTTTGCATTATGGTGACCACTGGCAACTTTATGCTAGGTAGTAAATATTTTTTATGTTTTTAGCTCTGAGTTGTTGCATTATTTTTTATTTATTTTAGTTTAATTACACTGTATACACAATACAAGGTGTATTAATAAATTGCCTACTGTTTGACTAATAGATTTTGTTGATTCATTTTCAGATTTGATCTTTGGAAATGGGAAGGTGTGCATTGAAACTGACAGTATGTTTGGATAGCAGCCAAGTCTAAACAGACATGTAGCAGTGCAGGTCAGATTACCCAGCATTCTAATTATTTTCTAAGAACCTCTATAGTAGTGCGTCTTTACCATCAGGAGTTTTCTTCACATAAAGAGGAGAGAACAGGACAAGACTTATTCTTCCTATATAAATGAAAAGTTGATAAACCTTAAATTTGTTCTTTTACATTCAAGGCAAGCTATTTATAAAAGAAGTTTCAGTGTGTGGCACAATAGTGCAGCAGGTTACATTGCTCTCTCACATATTTACAGGGTCACTGGTTGAGTCCTCAATTTGGAGTTACTGTCTGTGTGGTGTTTTTCATGTCCCTGTCGATTTCCTCTGGGATCGCCAGTGTCCTCTTATCTTCCAAAGAACATACTGATAGGTTGATTGGCTATACAACATGTCCCCTAGGATCGAGGGAGTGTGTGTGTGTGTGTGTGTGTGTGTGTGTGTGTGTGTGTGTGTGTGTGTGTTGTCTGCTATGATGAACTTGTGTCCCATACAGAGTGTATTCCCATTTTACATCCAGTGCTCTGATGATTCAGATGAGGCTCCAGGCCCACAAAGACCCTGACTAGAATAAAGCAGTGATTGAAGATGTGTGTGAAACATAGCCTTTTTCACACTTCCTTCAGGAACAGGACATTTGTTACTCCAGTGGAAGATGATGATTTTCATCTTTTTGGTTATCTTTGTGGGTGGTATGGTGGTGTAGTGGTTAGCACGTCCGCCTCACAGCAAGAAGGACTGGGTTTGATTTCCATTTCGGGCGCTTCTGTGTGGAGTTTGCATATTCCCCATGTGCATGCGTGGGTTCCTCTGGGTACTCTGGTTTCCTCCCACAGTCCAAAAACATGCACAGTAGGCTAACTGGCTGTTCCAAATCACTGCTAGGTGTGAGTGTCAATGGTTGTTGGAGGGTTGGCCCTGTGATGGCCTGGTGAGCTGTCCAGGGTGTACCCCGCCCTCGCCCAGAGTGGGCTGAGATGGGCGACAGCCTCCCCACAACCGTAATTAGGATTAAGTGGCTTAGAAAATGAATGAATGAATGAATGGTTATGTTTGTTTGCTTTATGTCTGATGTAATAATGTGTAATTTTTCCCATTCTAATCATTTATGGAGAATAGACATATAAAGGAAGCACACTGTCCCCAGACAACCTAATATAATAAAACATCTTAGTTCACAGGTAGATTAAATTTACAGAAGTGTTTAACACTGGTATACCTGTCTGAAGAACATCAGCAATAATGTACTGCTTTGAGAAAAAGGCATTTGTGTTGAATTGTGTTCTTTTTTTAAAATGCTATTAATTTGAACATTTTTGTTTGCTTTCACCTTGTTTGTCTGGAGAAGCTTTTATCTCTGATTTAGTACTTGTAAGTGATCTTGGCATGAGGCATTTTGTCAAAATCCCTCTCTGGCTATCGACCAAAGCTTTTTCTGCTCTTATTTTGCCAAACTCTGGTCTGGAAGTGCATGTTTTTTAATTATATTTTTTTGAGTGTGTAATGTATAAAATAGGCCTTAAAATGTAAACTTTTACTTAGGAAGTAAAAATAGCCATTTCACACCAAGTATACTCCTGACCAATGTATAGTACATATTAACGAGATGAGATATCATTAGTTCTTTTCAAACTATTAAACAACATACTGTATGAATTACATATTTAGATGTGCATAATAGTTTGTGACCCCATCTGTGAAAACCTGGCCAAAGTAAAAAAAAAAAATAAATAAAATTCATTTTTAGGTCTTCATTATTGGAAAGCATGTAGATCCATTAATGTCTACTTCTTGTCTGCCTGCCTTGACTGTCCCTGATTGCCCCTAGGTGTGAACAT
Organism: Neosilurus hyrtlii; assembly: GCA_028564935.1. Taxonomy (NCBI): domain Eukaryota; kingdom Metazoa; phylum Chordata; class Actinopteri; order Siluriformes; family Plotosidae; genus Neosilurus; species Neosilurus hyrtlii. The sequence continues at coordinate 9,440,530 of JAOUQZ010000051.1, read as the reverse complement.
GAAAGTTGGACTGGCGGGCTGTCCAGGGTGTACCCCCTTTACCTGGAGTTGGCTGAGATAGGCTCCAGCCTTTATGTGACCGTTGTAAGACTAAGCAGCTTGGCAAATAAACGAATGAGGCAACATGAGCTGATGACATGAGACAGCAATTCGCTTCCCTCGCGAGGCAATTTGCATGTCATTCAACGGCGAAGCTCATCGCTCCCTGCGTGCATGATCCTTTACTCTCACTTTTCTACTGTGTTTTTGCTTTTTCATCTTCTTGCCTGAACACCTGTATAAGTCACTTGAGGCTTCTTTTATACTCTGACACAAGATTGAATTGTTCTTTTAAGCAAGTTTGCACAGGTGCAACATGATTGGTAATCAGGGTGTTGTGGTTTGAAAGCCAGTGTTTCTAGGTGAACAAAGCATGCTAAATGATGCAATCTGTATTCAAGGAGTTGCAAAACTGTGATCTAGCATGATAGTTAAGTGAGATCAATGGAATTATTTTTAGAGTTTAGCAGTTTGGAGTCATGTTATTGAGACATGAGCTGCACATTTTCAGAATTGTGTGAATAGTTAAATTTTTTTGGGGTGTTTTGATACTGTAATTCTCATCCAACACATACGACACTACAGCTAAAACTCAGAGTGCTGCATTAGTGCTTTGTGATTTTTAACCAAGGTTTTACATTTCTGTGAAGCCCAGCTCAGCGTTTTGATGTGAAATTCCACATCATCACTAAATGCAAACATCATATTATTTGCAATATGCTGTTAAAGCAGTTTGTTGTTTGTGGTGAGCACACATTATTTGTTGTTGTATTTTTGACTTGCTGCAGCTATTCTTGCCTCAGCTTCAGAAAGGATAAACTCTATTACGGAGGCTGTCAACACCATCACCCAAACTGTCAGGTATATTATCCACACAACTGACAACAAGAGCAGTACCTAAGAGTCCTCTCAGCCCGTGAGCCTACCTGAAACACACCATAAGGCTTGAATGTTTTGCCATTATTTTGTTTTTCTTACAGTTCTGTTTCCTTTGCAATATAATAAGGGCAGCATGGTGGCATAGTGTTTAGCACATCTCCTTCACAACAAGAAGGTCCTGGGTTTGTGTTCTGGGTTCTGCATGGGTGTTTCTGTGTGGGTTTGCTTTGGGTATTTCAGTTTCCAGTTTCCTCACACAGTTCAAAGTGTGTTGGCTCTTTGATGTACTGTCTGGCTACCCTGCCTTTGTCCAGAGCTGGCTGAGATAGGCTCCAGCCTCCTCGTGACCCTAGTAGGATTACGAATTAATATAAAAATCAATCAAAGCAATTTAAATATAGGCATGGCAATCTGGTTTCTTTTCACAGTCCAAAGACATGCACACTGGGCTAATTGGCTGTTCCAAATTGCCCATAGGTATGGATGTGATTGAAAATGGTTGTGTGTGTTGCCCTGTGATGGACTGGCGAGCTGTTTAAGGTATACGCCGCCTTCTCCCAGTATCAGCTGAGATAGACACAGCCTTCCCGTGAGCCTAGGAGTCAAATGAATTTTTTCATTTTTATTTGCGTTTTTCATATCATCCCAAGCTTTTCTGATTGGAGGTTGTAGTTCCCCTAATGCTATCATTATGTGTGTATGTATTAGTATGTAAACTATTTACATAAACTCTTTACGCTAGCATGTGTATAAATTTGCAACAAATGGCTTTATGTTTCTTTTTACATGTAGGACTGAGAATAATGGAGATCAGTGCCAGTTGTTATCTCCCCAAAATATTGTGTAGAAAGTGAACAGCCAGTTCTCAAAGTTGCTATGTTGGAAGCAGGAAAAATGGGCAAGTGTAAGAATCTGAGTTACTTTGACAGGTTGGACACTGTGATGGCTAAACAACTCGGTCTATTCATCTTCAAAACAGCAGGTCTTGTGGAACGTTTTGGGTATCCAGTAGTAAGTACCGAACAAAGGTAAACCAAGGAAGGACAACCAGTGACCTGGCAAGTGTGTCATGTGTGCTCAAAGCTTACTGATGTGCATGGGTAGCAAAGGCTAGTATGTCCCACAGAAGAGCGACTGTAGCACAAGCTGCTGAAACTGTTAATGCCGGTGATGAAAGAAAGGAGTCAGAACACACAATGCATTGAACTTGCTGTGTATGCAGCTGACTAAACACAGAGCAGTCAGGTAGTGTTAATGTTATGGCTGATTGGTGTATATTATTACAGAATACGTATGTTAATATTAGCTTTGTGTACATTTTCTTAGAGCAGGTTTATAAATATTCCCATTAGCATATACTTATTAAAGCATTTTTCTGCTTTAGAGTCATGAGCGTAATATTTATAGCTTAGCACTTTTTATAGCTTAGGATCTTTCTTTCTCTAACATACACATTTGCACAGAATGGGGAATGGGTGAAATTTCAAACCAATAGACAGTTCCTTGCTTCCTCCTTTGTATCATTATGTGTGAAATGTGAAGACAAGAATATTTAATCCCCCCTCTCCCCTTCAACCCCTAAAGTGCTCCCAGAAAATGATCTAATTTCCCAAAGTGTCTGCAAGGACATATGCTACTAAATGTTTCATTTCTTTCTTTCTTTCTTTCTTTCTTTCTTTCTCTTTCTTTCTTTCTATCTTTCTTTCTTTATCTTTTCTTTTCTTTTTTTCCCACCACATTTCCTTAACTACTAAAATAAGATTCATGAGTGAATGCAAAGTTATTTTGTTGCATAACATTCACCAGTGAAAGCGGTTTGATTTTATCAGCTGCTGTATTAATGCAGATGTCAATCGTTGCCATCTGTACACTTTGTGCACCACTAAGTCAACTTCTTCAACTGTTTATAAATTGCATTATTTCCACTTTTCAATAAATGTTTCCATAAAGCTCCACTTTCTACAGCTTTTTTAATTGGTGTGAAGCAGGAAAACTTCTCCACTTGGAATTCTAACCACATGCATAATTATATTTCTACTTGAATGTCACAAAATAGACTTCTCACTGCTGAAATTTGTTTTGAATCTGATTCACAGACACACAGACACACACACAGCTCGATATGCACATTCACATACACATAAAATTCAATCTGTCGATGGCCCAGTCATCTTCGATAGTTTTTAATATGTGTGTACATAAAGAAATAAGAAGATCTAATGAAATATCAGAAGAATGGTTCTTTCAAGAGCAATAACAAATTCCTCACTCACACACTGGTAGGTACTGTATCGATGTATTATTTATTCCCAAAGGTAAAGCACTGTAAGACTATACCCATGTGTACAACAGCGGTTAATAATACCCAACTGTATTTCTCTAAATGATCTAAAGCTATAAAGGATGTGAATATCTCCCCAAATAATAGAACTTTAAATTCTGCTCTTTAATGTGGGACATTTTAATTTCTAAAGGTTTATTATAATTATCAGTAGCAGTGTAAAACATTTTCACTGTCCTTGTAACAAACAATCAATCAATCAATCAATCAATCAATCAAAATAAGTCAATCAATCAATCAATCAATAAATAAATGAATAAATAAATGAGGCAGTGGTGGCCCGGTGGTAGGGTGCTGGCTTACTGGTCCGAAGGCCAGGGGTTCAAGCCCCACTATCACGAGTTGTCACTGCTGTCCACCCAGCGCAGCTAACTGGGTTATCAAAGCCCAGCCATGTCTCTCACTGTCTGTGGTGAGAGGCATTAAAAAGAACCATTGCTGTCGTTCATAAAGAGTAGGCCACTGAGTTGCCGTGAGCGTGTTTGTGCCCTGCAATGGCCTAGTGAGCTGTCCAGGATGTACTCTGCTCTCGCCCAAAGTTGGCTGAAATGGGCACCAGCCTCCCTACGATCCTAATTAGGATCAAGCGGTTCAGAAAGTGAATAAAGAAATAAATTAAAAAATATTTCATATTCAGAAACACATTGGGCAAGTTTGGCCAGTAATCTCAGTTTTTGAAATTACTTTGCTGACATTAAAAAATACATTTTGCTGGTTTATTTATTATTTTAAACATAGAATTACAATTGCAAATACACTAAATATTAGTTACTCATTCACACTCTTACTCATTTGCCAAACTATTTAATTCTACTAGGGTTTGCGAGGAGGCTAGAGCCTATCCCAGCCAACACTGAAGGTAGATGGGGTACACCCTGAACAGGTCACCTGACCATTGCAGGGACAACACATACAACCATTCACACTCACCCCAGGCACAATTTGAAACAGTCAATTAGCCTAATATGAATATCTTTGGCATGAGAAAGAAAACCCTGAGGAAACCCATGCGAGCACGAGGGTCATGCAAAGTCCACACAGAAACACCCAAGCCTGGGACTCAAATGCAGGATCTTGTTCTAAGGTAGACGTGCTTAAAAGTACACCACTGTGCCAGCCTAAATGTAAGTTAGCAACCCTGATAATGGCATGAAGACATTAAAAACATATTTATTTGTGTGATAATAGACATGTTTGTCTATTAAAGGTGACATTGTCAGCCAATATAAATGAAAAAAAAGGGGAAAAAAGTTTTTTTCTTGGATATTTTTTCTTCCTGTATTCTTCTGGAAATTGGATGATGAAACTTCATGTTCAAATATTTCATGAATGAATACATTTAGCCCCCAGTGCAGCTAAGTGGGTTATCAAAAGCTAGCTATGTCTCTCATTGTCTGTGGTGAGAGGCGTGTAAAGAATCATTGCTGATGTTAGTAAAGAGTAGGCTGCACAGCTGTCAGTGTATTTCTACCCTTCGGTGGCCTGGTGAGCTGTCCAGGGTGTACTCTGCCCTCATCCAGAGTCGGCTGACATGGGCACCAGTCTCCCCGCGACCCTAATTAGGATTAAGTGGTTCAGAAAATGAATGAATGATGAGTGCATTCAAGTAAAAACATGGAGTGTTTCTCATTTTCTATTTTTATTTTTCATAACCTATAATTGATGACTCATGGATTTCAAGATTTCAAATTTTTCATCGTAAGGTTATTGTGAAGGATGCTTCAGAGTCTTTAGAAACAGAAATTCTTACACATTTTGTAGCATGAGGATCCCTATTATATATCTATAGGAGGCTACTTAAATAAACCTGCATCCTACAGTTACAATCTTTCAACAGTTTCTGTGTTATTTCTGCTGGAAAGCAAGAATTAGTACATACTAATACATCGGTAAATGAGATACATGTGAAATTGAATGTGAAATTTAAATTTTGTGCTACACAGAGAGTAATTAAAAGTTTAATTAAATAGGATTGTAAAAACATAGTATCTGTACATGAGAAGGCAAGGTAACACACCCTAGATATTAGGGATGTGAATCGAACAACAACTCACGATTCAATTCGATTCTGATTTTTGGGGTGACGAATCGATTCTTGATTCAAACCGATGTTTGATTCATAACCATTACAAACAAAGGGAGCCAATTTCACGAGTAACTACATTCTTCTATAAGCTAGGAACAACTCTTCTATAAGAAAGAAAGAAATGATATTACTAGACAGCTGGTTCTGTAGATGTACTTAGGAAGGCTGGAGCCTATCCCAGCCGACTCTGGGCGATGGTGGGTTTCACCCTGAACAGCTCGCCAGACATGGCCAACACAAACGCACACCCATGCACGCACACACACACACACACACACACACACACACACATGTTCACATTCCCATCAAGAGTCAATTTGGAACAGCCAATGGCTAATTAGCCAATTAGCCTAATTTGCCTGTCTTCTGAGTCTGTGAGGAAACTGGAGTACCTGGAGGAAACCCACACAAACACAGGGAAGACGTGTAATTCAGTGCTATCCATAGCACTGAATTCCAGTTAGCAAACATATGACGATATGATTGGCATGTTTTAGTGTTGATCTACTTAAGAGCCTGTTTTAATGTGACTGTGGACTTTGGATTGTTGACAGGTGGCTATGAATCACATCTGTAGCACATCTGTAAGTGAATAATAGAAATAATCATCCTAGCATGGAAAATGTTTACTCAAAGCTCTCTCATAATAAGAGAGACAGGTATCAAAGTAAGCAACAAATATTTAAGATTTCTCATATCCAATTCTTATCTTCAAATACTTGTAGTTGTGTACTTTATTCTTGGTTTCCGTCTAACCCACATGTGGATTGACTACTCTAAATTACCTGTAACTGGAAATGTGTGTAGATAATGGCCTGTACAGGACTGCTATCCCATACATGGTGCATTACCTTCTAATACAGAACTAATATGTAATGGAGGTAGGTTTAAATTGCCAACATACTGTGGTGCATTTCTTATGTTTATTGATGGAATTCAGCTACGTCCTCTGTACAAGAAAATATGTTGAAATTTGTGGTAATCACATGCATAGCACACATGATGTGCATATACATTAGGTTAAAACACTTTGGGTATTCCTATAAAGGAGAAAGTGGAAGAGCCATGATTCAGCCATTGCTCCGTGAAGCCAAAATCACATTATGCTCACACCCAAAGTGACCTTTTGATGGAGATTAACATGGCATACCTCCACAGCTAATTCAGTTAGTCATTCTGACACGGCATTGATCATCGGGGAGCGGAGCTATTGAGACGTTGCCACGGCAGCAGTGTGGATGGCAAACATCATAGAGCACAAGTTCACTAATGAGAGAGAGAGAGAGAGAGAGAGAGAGAGAGCGGGCAAGCGAGAGAGGCTGCATTTTCTACTAAAATGGCTGTTCTGAGACAAGTTAGCTCACAAAGATTTGTAAAGCCCCATTCAAAACAACCTGCAATTTTTTAAAAATTATTTTAGTACAAGTTTAGTGGAGCTACAACAAAAGGGACTGACGTAGGTTTGGGTGACGTCGAATTGGAAGCTGCGTAGTAGCATTCACATGTAAAATATGTGTTGTACATCTGTTGTGGATAAAATAGTTCAGGTCTGTCTAAAACAAAACGTGATGTTCACATGAAAGTCATACGGTTGTTACAAGACAAAATATTATTTTAAGATATTCTGTATTTTAAGTATTTCTGTGATACTCGATTGATATATGACATATGTTACATGCACATATTCTTAACCTAATACTGTGAAAAAATATTGTGGGTTTAATGTAAAACTCCCATAAAACTAAAAAAAAAAAAAACCCAAAAAACAAAATGTACAATTCTGAGCGCATCACATGACCCAAAAAGCGTATGAAACTTGCACTGTATGAACTGCTTTTGGAACACAGCTGTAGGACACTGTAGCATAACAGACCTTGAAAATGGACCTGATGTCACGAATTACTACAAGCTGGAAGGTCTACAATGGCATTTTTCATCGCAAAACATGCATTTCGTACGACTCACCCATAACTGTTCTAGAAATTAGCCCTATTTTTTGTTGTATACCTGCTGTGTGATGTATGTGACATGGGCTTAAGGTGTACAGCTGCAGATGAACACTGAGTCACTTAATTATTAGAACTGTTCATTTAAATGAAGAAAAAAGAAATATATTAAGTGCAAGAAGAAGATTCATTCATATTAATAAATGAATGAATGAATTAATTAAATAGCCAAACTACTCAATCCTATTAGGGTTGCGGGGAGGCTGAAGTCTATCTCAGCTGACTCTGGGTGAAGGCTGGGTACACCCTGAACTGTTCACCATAGTTTGCGATGAACCGCAGGTCCAGCACACACATAACCATTCACACTCACACTTAATGGCTATTTGGAATACTAAATAGCCTAATGTGCATGTCTTTGGACTGTGGGAGGAAACCAGAGTACCTGGAGGAAACCCCATGCAAGCACAGGGAAACCATGCAAACTCCACACAGAAACGCCCTTGCCGAGTTTGGGAATTGGACTCAGGACCTTCTTGCTGTGGACGTGTTAACCACTACACCTCTATGCCACCCCATAATGTTGATTGTGTGTAATGTAGCTTCATAGAATTATTTCCCTTGAGTGGGGTTCCATTCATTCATTCATCTTCTGAACCGCTTATTCCTAATTAGGGTCGCGGGGAGGCTGGCGCCCATCTCAGCCGACT
>JAOUQZ010000051.1:9393146-9411455 GCA_028564935.1 Neosilurus hyrtlii | reverse complement strand
ACACACACCCACCCACACACACACACACACACACACACACACACACACACACACACACACACACACACACACACACAGGTAGGAGGAGAAACATTCAGGTAAATAAATGTTCATGGAGCAGATGCCAAAATCAGAAGCTTAACAAAACATGAACTTAAACAGCTACTTTAAGTAACAAGACAGGTGACACAAATGAAAGTGAAAATCAACTCATCAAAGAAAGGGCTCTGTAAAGCAAACTGAGACTCGAACACATATCAATAGAGATATTTATCTGGAATATCTTTTAGGTAGTGCTTTAATATCTATATTACATTACTGATATGAAATTGATTAAGAATTTCATTATTTCGATTTTGATATACTGTATTAATCCTGCAAGGGAAATTATTGCCTCTGCATTTAACCCATCCAAAGTGAGTGAACACACTCACGTAAACAGTGAGCACACACACACACACACACACACACACACACTCGGAGCAGTGGGCTTCCACACATACATTGGGGGTGCCTGGAGAGCAGTTGGGGGTTAGGTGCCTTGCTCAAGGGCACTTCAGCCATGAAGGTGGAGGAAGGGAAGGTGCAGCTCACTTCCCCGCCACCACACATTTTTTCTGCTGACTCGGGAATCGACCCAGCGACCTTTTGATCCTAAACCCGCTTCTCTAACCATTAGGCTATGGCTGCCCCTTATTATCAGTACTATAGTTAATAAATAAAATGATGTTCCGGTTTTCAGGTGTAACAGACAAAAAGTCATCACAAGGATTTGATTTCTTTTCTAATGTTTTACGGTTAGCTCATTCATTATGACCAAGAATGTAGCAGTCCTATTATTGTCAGTTTTAAAAAGGGCATTCATACTCTACTTTAGTACTGGTACCATTCTGACTGAAGAATTTTCATCAGGTGCACACACACACACACACACACACACACACACACACACACACAGTTGTGTTACTCTTCCACCATCAAGCCCAATCATAGCTGACTTGTCTCCTACTTAGCAATTGTCAACAGGGCTATAGAATAACCAACAAAGAGCCTTTATAATGGTGATAACAGAAAACATTTGCTTCAGCCTACTGTGATATGAGGATCTGGGTTTATGATGGAATTCATAGTTGATTACTGGGGAAAAAACACTTAGAAGAAAAGAAGTAGAAGAAGAAGAAAAAAAACTTTTAGAAGAAAAGAAGAAAAAAAACTTTCAGAAGAAATTACATAACAACATTCTTGGGAGAGTAGCAATATTTGATACATTTTAAATTTCAGTCTGTAAATTACAGGGTAAGGTTTTTTATTTTTAATTTTTTTGTTTTTTTTTACAGGGTGAGTACCTTTAAGTAAGGCATGACAAGAAAGTAAGTAAAGACTAAGTAAATGGTATTACTGCAGAACTAAATGGTAACTACTGGGCAATTTACAAAAAGAATTATAGTAAGAAACCTTAGCGCTAAGCGTCTAAACATAATAATAGGTTACCTTATTTACTTACAGGTATGGTAGTACAATTAAATATTTACTATTGTGTAATTTTAAAAAACATTTTACATTGAATTGCATAGATACTCGTTTTGAATTGTGACCAACCAGGTTGAAAATTATAGAGTACTTATAGAGTGAATATTTTACAGACTGCACAGTTAATACATATCTGATGAAATAAAGCAGTGCTGCTGTTTTCATTATTCTGCTTCTATGGGTCATCATCGTCACATAATGGGTCCTTTTTATATACAGTGGGTCATTTGAGATCTTTTGAGAGTGACTTACTGCCCGTAGCTCACTGTTTGCTTTCAGTTACACTTTCAAGCACTGGAAAGGGGCGCCAAATGTAAAGATTTGATGCAAGGTTTTAGCGCACACTTTTTAGCTCATTTTTCCTCACATTTAAGTTTGAGTCACATCTCAAACATCTTACATTTAACTGTTAAGAAAATGTTTGCTTGTCCAACCTAAATGCTCAATCTAAATCTAAATCTAAATGTAAAATCTAAATCTAAATGCTAAATCTAAATCTAAACGTTAAATCTAAATCTAAATGCTAAATCTAAATCTAAATGTTAAATCTAAATCTAAAGTTAAATCTAAATCTAAATGTTAAATCTAAATGCTAAATCAAAATCTAAATGGTAAATCGAAATGCTATATCTAAATCTAAAAGTTAAATTTAAATCGAAATGTTAAATCTAAATCTGAATGTTTTAAATATATGCTAATTGACCACGCCCCTGAGCAGTACCTCAAGCATAACCACGCCCACAACCCAGAACCGTGCAGGACAGATGAACATGGCCGCCAGCTTTCTCCAAGCAGGAGAGATAGAACCGGTTATAATGCCAGGTGTGTGAGCTGCACTTCAAAGTGCACTTCCACAGGTACCAATTACGCCATCTACGCTAAGTAAAGAAGTTTGAATTTGACCTTTTTTAATTTATTCGAAAGTGCGTATTATTAAGACTCTTCTTCTGCAGAGTCGTCAAGAAACACTCGTTCAAAGTGAAATTTGGTTCTGCACTTTGCTGTTCAATATAATGAAACATATGCCATGTCTCAAAACATTTGAATACAATGGATAGAAAAGCAAAAATAAATAATTGAAATGAATAAAGTTCTCGATAATTAAAATGAGCACAAGCGGGATTCTAACCCGGGTCAGCACGTTAAAAGACATGTCTGTGTAAGAACTGCGATTATCCACTGTGCCACAACTCAGCGGAGGGATAGACCCTTAATATATGCTTATAAAGTGTCTTCCGAAAACACGCCATTATCCGTGTTTATTTTTATCATTCACAAGATACCGCGGTTATCTAATAAAAAAAATTATCTTTTACAAATATAAATGTATTTCTTTTCACTCTCAATGTGTGTAGGCTGCATTATTTCACATTAAATATTGTCTATGCGAATATGCATAAACATTGGATTAATGGCTGCAAAGGCTACAGAAATATACAGATTTATTTGTATTTTATTTTTATCATTCACAAGATAATACGGTTATCTTATATTCAATATTATAATGTTTGCTTTGGATTAATGGCTGCAAAGGCTACAGAAATATATGGAACTGCGAAAATACAGTATTTTTTCCAATATTGAATAAGCAAGAAAAATAGGAGGTCTTGATAAATAGGACAAAATAGACTTTCATTTTATAAGATAACAACTAACCGTTTTACTCTAGTTACTGTGTTGTTTTGCTATATATGCTGTGGTATGACATATCACCAGAATGCTGATGTCACACAGCTATAGTGGTGCTTGAAAGTTTTGGACCTTTTAGAATTTTCTATATTTCTGCATAAACAGGATTTAAAACACCATCAGAGTTTAAAAATTGACAGAGAGTAACCAATTAAACAAAAGAGACCAAAATATTGTACCTGGTCATGGTAAAAGCTCCAATATTACATGGTGGAATATGTTCCAGGGGAGTTCAAGGGATGTCCCAGGGTGATTCATGCTTGGGTTACTTCCTGGCTCTCAGTTTTTTCAGAGTGTTACAGCTAGACCTGCCAAAGTCTTTCATGAGGTACACTTTTTACCACTGTAGGATAAGAGCATACCTAATAATCTGTTCACCCTCTTTCTCTACAGCTGGGCTTTCACTCCTGATCCACACCAGATTGTGACACACTTTTGCTGTGGCTCCTGTCACCTTCTGGACTTGTTACACTGTTCCTTCTGCTTCTTCCACTAACAATTTCTGCTGCTGTGGATGATTTGCACTTTCCTAAATCAGTTTATCTACCAAGTCCAACCCTTGCTTCAGTCAACATTTTCACCTAGATACTATTAAGCTACTGATGTAATTATGAACACATTCTCATTATTCAATTCAATTTCTTTATTGTCACTGTAGAAATAATGAGAATAGGATAAGCAAATCTTCAAAAAAGACATAGCATAGATATACAGAAAAGCATTCACAAAAACAAGATAAAGGGCATCCTGTAAAGTGCAATGATTAAAAAAAAAGACCCCCCCTCTTTAAAAAAAACAAAACAAACAAACAAACAAACAAAAAAACCCATAGCTCTGATGCAGGTGCCGGGGAGGGGAATTATGGAGGGAAGTGTGAAGTGGTATGGGTGCTGCAGCAATGCAGAGTTCAGTTCACAGTTATTGTAGTTGTCGTTGTATAGTATTGTATTGTAGGGGTTGACAGGGGGTGAGAGAGGGGGTAAAGTGTTCATTAAGCAGCCTTACTGCTTGGGGGTACAGGCTGTAGCTCAGTCTGCAGGTTCTGGCCCGGATGAACTCTTACTTTCTTGCAGTATTACAATATCATAACGATCATCATTTAAATTATTTAAACATATTTCAATCTGTTTTCCTTTACACCACACTACTAGAACAACTATATACTGTAATGATTTTCCACTGTGCACAAAAAATTGATTGGTTATTTTTTGAATCTGTTTCTGGTTCTTCCTCAGCTGATCTTAAGCAGTATTTCTTGGCATAGTTGCCCCTGACTTCCTTATTTTTTATATCTAGATCTATGGCTGGATTTCTGTAAAACTGCTTTGTGGCCATTTCTTTGAAAATAAAAGCACTGTACAAAATAAATAAATAAATAAACAAAAACAGAACAGATTTATAAAAAGACATCAGTGCTTGGTATTCTCAGATAATTGGACAAATAATAATGGATAAAGCTGGCTTTCGTATGAAACCATTTAGACTTCATATATGCACGGTATGTTAGTCAGTCAAGATCACTGATGCTTGCCTTGCAGATGCTTTGTAATGATTATATATGTGCATGTTAAATCATAAAGCGTTCTCCAATGTATCCATGGATTTCATATTCATTTTTAAATGATGGCAGCTCTGGTTGTGTACTGAAGGAGAACATCATTAAAACTAGTCTATTTTTCTGAAAATGACAGTGCATAACGTACATATTATTTTGGCATGGAAAACGAAGCATTTCAGATAGCATTTAAAAGCATGTTACATATTTAACCTTTCCAATATATTGTGGTTTGTAAACCTTTTTAGCTTTTATAAATATAGTATTATTTCCAAAAATTGTTTTCTTACCATTACAGGGCAGAGCAATAAAGTAAAAGGTTAGAAGTAGATTTGCAGTAATATAAAAAATATTCAGTACTTCTTAAAAAACAATATCTACATTTACTATGATTACTGTTAATAAATGTAATATCAGGAAATGTAATATATTATGCTTAGTGCTTTTTAGTGCTTTGTGATGGATGCTTTAAAAAATTTGATCTTGTAATCCACAGACACTGAAGGGTTTTTTTTTTATACTTCGTGATTATTAATGAGCAACTCTAAATTAAAAGGCTCAATATTGTCAGCAATGTGGCCAAATGAATCTCTGTCAATCACAGACACCTACAAGTGCCTGACCTTTCCTCTGAATCACATACACATACTTAATTAGGCTTGAAGACTAATCAGAAGGGGTTTGTTTATAACAAAGTACTTAATACCTAAGCATCTCTTAATCAGGCTGAATATTCCCTATCATAATTGTTTTAATTACAATATCCCTGCATTTTCTTATGAACTTAAAGGTGATACTTAACTGTAAGCATGACTAGTTGATTGGCTATATATGACATGCTTCAACAAATAGACTCACTATTTCTTTGAAGCCTGTGCTAGTAAAAATTAGTTTTAAAAAAAGACACTAAAATGAAGATATATCATTAATATCATTGACCATGGATTGCAAAGAAAAGGGATTTTTTTCCCACCCTGCTGACCTTCATTTGCATCCCTCAAGGAATCCTCAAGGCTACCACTGACTGCTGAGCACAGGTGGTCAGGTCTCCTCCCAAGATGCATGCATGAGCAATTTATAGGCAAGTGTGGAGAGGGAGAAAAGGAGCAAGAGAAGGTCTCGTTGCACTCAGCAAACATCAACAGGCATGTATCATCTTCATTGACCTTATCAGAATGGTGCTCATTGGGGGCCAGCACTCCAGGGCCCCTCTGACTGGCTCCAGCACTGTCTCAGACTTATTAGTGTGCTGCAGGCATCTCTGTATCACCATGACAATCTGCTGCTCATAAACAATGCAGCAGCAATGGGGCATCTATTTGGACTTGAGCAGGTAAGTTGGTAAGGAATAATCTTGAAAAAGGCAAAAACAAAAATATCTAGCATTTCAATTCCAAATATGCACGATTCAATTCTGTTCATGGCTACCCTGCTGTTAACCAAGGACATTGAGATAAAGCAGCTTTATAGAAATCCTTATAGAAAAAAAATTTTATTTTTAAAATATATTTCTAACACACAATCAAAAGGTGACAGTGACAGGGAAAAGCTCATTGAGACGACATAAATATGTAAGTAAACATCCAACTTGATCAAAAATACTTATGAATCATCCAGGTCTCTAAATAAAAGAAATGTATTTTTACAAAAGGGTTAAATAAACAAATACAGTGCGTTTTTAGCCTAGACCGAAAAACTAGGACTGCGTTTGGGTCCCGATAAAGACGGTTCCATAACTGTGGGTCTCTGTAAAGCTTTGCCCCTTGTTGAAGCCTTCCATATTAAAGGTACCAACAAAAAGCCTGCACCTTCTGATCAAAGCAACTATGACAAAACCTACAAGATCTAAAATCTACTCAAAATACGTAGTGTTGGGATGGTTAAGCCAAATTTTGAACAATTTATTGATTTATCCAAATTTATCAAGTGCAAATACTGTGGCTCGAGTTGTTATTTTTCAAAACATTTTAAACATATTCTTCCCTTATATTTTCATTCGAAAACAACAAAAATTATAGCTTTGAAAGTTCACTTGGCATATCATGTCTACTGTGCATTGCACATGCATGGCATGCATTTATTTTTCCTTCAGTGTATATTCTTAGACGGTATCCCAGTTATAATGCTCTGACCCAGCCTAAATTACTATGCTGCACCACACACCCCCTGTCTCAAAAGTGTGTGTACATGAGGTAAGTCTTGACATGACATTTGATAGAAGCCTCCGCTCATATCCCATTGATAAATGTCCAACTTTGCATGGAAATGATCATACACCCAGGTCTCTGCTGTACATTCATTTTGTAAATGTGCACCATTATATTTCTTGTTTTGGCAATATTTCTGTGATGAAAGAAAGTTAGCCTAGTAATATCTATAAATGTTTCAAATCAGAGTGCATCAAGAGTCACAGCTAGGTCTTTTATCTCTGTACATGATCTAACAGAAAGGCCATCCATAGTTACTTTGTAATTAGAAAGCTAAGTGTTGTTACTTGTGGACCTAGTAGAAGTGCTCCTGTTTTGTTAGAATTACAGTGGTGCTTGAAAGTTTGTGAGCCCTTAAGACCTTTATACATTTCTGCATACATATGACCTAAAATATCATCAGATTTTCACACTAGTCCTAAAGGTAGATAAAGAGAACCCAGCAGAATAATTAAGACAATTTTGCAGACATAACTGCAACTAAATGTTTTCAGTAACTGTTGATCAGTCCTGCACATCGGCTTGGAGGAATGGACTAAAACAGCTTAGACTTCAACTCTGGGTTGTTGGTGGGTTTTCTTGCATGAACTGCTCACTTGAGATCCTTCCACAACATCTCAGTTGGATTAAGATCAGTACTTGGTCATACCAAAACGTTAACTTTATTCTTCTTTAACCATTCTTTGGTAGGACGACTTTTATGCTAAGGATTGTTGTCTTGCTGCATGACCCACTTTCCCTTGAGATTCAGTTCATGGACAGATATCCTGACATTTTTCTTTAGTATCTGCTGGTATCATTCAGAATTCATTGTTCTATCAAGCCATCCTGGCACAGATGCAGAAAAACAGGCTCAAAACAAACTACCACTATCATGTGTCACAGAGGGATGAGGTTCTTATGCTGGAATCATGTGTTTTTCTTTGTCCAATCAGAACACTTCCCATTTAAACCAAAAAGGTCTATTTTGGTCTCATCCGTCTACAAGACAATTTTAAATAGGTTTGTCCATGTGATCTTTAGCAAACTGCAGACAAGCAGCAATGTTCTTTTTGGAGGGCAGTGGCTTTTTAATTGCAGCCCTGCCATGCACACTATAACTGTTTAGTTCTCTTGATGGTGGTCTCATAAACATTATTATTAGCCAATGTGTGAGAGGCCTCCAGTTGCTTAGAAGTTACCATGGGTTCTTTGTGACCTTGCCGACTATTACATGCCTTGCTCTTGGAGTGATCTTAGTTGGTTGACCACTTCTGGGAAGGGTAACAATGTTCTTAAATGTTCTCCATTTGTACACAATCTGCCTTACTCTGGATTTGTTGGAGTCCAAACTCTTTAGAGATGGTTTTATAACCTTTTCCATCCTGATGAGCATTAACAACCCTTTCTCTGAGGTCCTCAGAAATCTCCTTTGTTTGTTACATGATACATTTCCACAACATGTGTTGAAACTTTGATAAATCCGTGTTCTTTAAATCAAACAGGGTGCCCACTCACACCTTATTGTCATCCCATTGATTGAAAACACCTGACTCTAATTTCACCTGCAAATTCTAGCTAATCCTAAAGGTTCACAACCATTTGCCACTCAGATATGTAATCATTTTCCTCAATAAAAAAATGATTAAGTAAAATATTTTTGTCATTTATTTTTCTCTTTGTCTACTTTTAGGAGTTGTGTGAAATCTGATGATGATTTAGGTTATATTAATGCAGAAATGTATAAAATTCTTAGGTGTTCACCAACTTTCAACCACCCCTGTATGCAGGAGGAAGTTATTATGCATCCTGTGTTTTATTTTAGCTATATTTATGATGCTTAAATTAGTCAGGAACTGTTCATAAACTCATAAAATCCTGGTGACACAATTGCGTTTATATACTGTATTCTGACCTCATCAGGATGATATTATTTCAGTATTTCTGTTGAGAAAAAATGCAGTGGCATAGTGCATAACACATTTGCCTCAAAGCAAGAAGGCCATTTCTGTCTAGAGTTTGTGTGCTCTCCCTATGCTTGTGTGTTTTCTCCAGGTACACCAGTTTCCCCGCACAGTCTCAAGTCATACACAGTAGGCTAATTGGTTGTTCCAAACTGCCCATTGCCCCTAGGTGTAAGTGTGAGAAGTGTGCATACTGGCCCTGCAGTGGTCCAGCGAGCTGTTTAGGGTATACCTTGCCTTCGTCCAGTGTTGACTGATATAGGCTACAGCTTCCCTGCGACCCTAATAAAGGATAAAGCAGTTCAGCAAAGGAATGTATTTTAATTGAAGATGTCCAGTATAAAAATTGCTATACAACTCAAATTGAATAGCACTGAAGTAACTGTATGCCACCAGTTGAAGCTGATACTAATACTAATTTTTAAGAATAACTGAATATTAAGTAAACTTTAATTGTGCTTAAACAAAACCTTGAGAAATAACAGATTTTACCTTAGTATAAAGAATTGCTATATTGCTAAGAATGAATATATGTCATGCCCAGATTCTTGAGGGTCTAGAATATCATCAAAAATAATAAAGACATTCCCTTTGCCAATTAAAATAATATGTGAGTTGAGCTAGTTCCCCAGATACAGTCTCGAAATGGTGAAACCTGAGGGACAACTCAAGCCAGTTAGCAAATGGTTTTGGCTGCTTGAATGCTCCTTGGCTTTGTCTCTGGATTGCCAATGATTAACTAGGTTGGTTCTAAGACAAATTTCAATATGCTGTGAAATAGAGTCTCGTATAACCAGAGCACATTCAATAGGCCTCTCAGGAAGTACTTCACTGAAGAGAGTGAACCTGTTTGACACATGAAGTGTAAGGAAGTGGTGCTACCATGAGTAGCTTTAGCTTTACCTTCAGATTTGTGATTATGCCGCTTAGTCACCACCCATCTGCCACACTTGGAGGGCAATAATGTTGACTTGAGGGATTGCTAATGCTATCCAAGTCATCCAGACTTTCTCCTACAGACCCCATGTGGTGCTCTCATACTTGCTAAGCTTTTCTAGCATCTGTATTCACACCTGTAAAGCTACAAACTTCTCAAAGAGCAGAGAGCTAACAAATACACACTTAACACAAAGAAAATTGACTACTAATGGAAGAACTTTCTGCACTCAACAAAATGAACAAGGTGAATGTTTGTAATGCAAACATTTTTTTTACTTTTTGTGTTAATTTTAGGCAGATATGATGTAGATGACCTCTGTCTTATGTGGATGCACCTTCCCAGCTTAATGATTTAAGAGATATAACTTTGATGGTGCCATCCAAGTGTCATTTGGTTCTTCTGAGCGTACCAGCGCCCATGGCTGTTTTTGGAGACACTTATTCAAAAGGTTTAAAGTGTTGGAATTGTACTGCTGCACAAGAAGCCATGACACTAAAGGAGCTCTTTGTATATCAACAGAGACCTAATACTATTAATCACTTTATTAAGTTCACATAGCATAAAGTACACATAGCTACTGCATATAGATGAATAGTTTCTCTGGCAGAAAAGAGAGTGAGAGAAAGGAGAGGGTGAGTTCTTTTCAGGCTCTTCATCCTTCAACTGTACCCGCTGTGGAAGAGACTGCCACTCCAAAAAAATGTGAAAGACAGTGATGTGTTTGCATGCAGAAAAAATTGACTTTTTGGTGTGCTACGCCACCATCAGCCATGACGAAGTGATGCCATAGTAGTAGCAACAACATTAGTGTCGCTGTTTTCTAAAATTTACAAAAGCAGAAGTCAAGTAGAATTCTTGAAAAAGTCATAAAGTCAAGTCATTTGAGAAAGATCTGAGTTTTTTCTGTGTTCAAAGTAGGAAGGGAACTTTCAATAATACTTAATACAGTAAATAGACTTTTTCACAAATTCTACTTGATTTCTCCCTTTGACCTCATTTTATAAATGAGTATCCCTGTGTGATAATCATACAGATCCAGTGAAAGGGTACACTGTGTCAGGCACTGAAAAAAGAGAAAGGTAAAAAGAATGAGTGTAAAAGCAGTAATTTTCTTAAAATACTGAGGTAAGTACACAGGTAGGGGCAGTGGTGGCCCGGTGATAGGGTGCTTGATTACTGAGCTCCCAGGGTTGGGGGGTTCAAGCCCCACTATTAACAGGTTGTCACTGCTACTAACTGGGTTATGAAATGCCAGCCATGTCTCTCACTGTCTATGGTGAGAGGCATGTAATAGAAACATTGCTGATTTTCAAGAGTGGGCTGCATTGCCCTGCGATGGACTGGCGAGCTGTCCAAGGTGTACTCTGCCCTCGCCCAGAGTTGGCAGTTGAGATGTGTGCCAGCCTCCCTGTGACCCAAATTAGGATTAAGCGGTTCAGAAAACGAATGAATGAAAGTACACAGCTGTGAACAATGATCTCATGTTGTCAAACATTTACAATAACATTATGAACCTGCCAGTGGTGATTACTATCAGTTTACCAAAAACATGCACATTAGGCAAACTGGCTGTTCCAAACTGCCCCTAGGTGTAAATGTGAGTGAGAATGGTTGTGTGTCTTGCCCGGTGATGGACTGTTAAGCCATTCAGGGTATATGCTGTTTTCGCCCAGAGTTGGGTGAGATGAGCTCTAGCCTCCCCGTGAAGGATTAAGCCTTAATTCAGCATTAATGAATTAATGCTATGGCATACCTCAGTGATATTTCTATCTACTACTCTCCGCCTCCCAAAAGTCATGTAACTCACATAAAGAAGTGGAAGAACCAGCTGCTCGTAATGCTGGAAAAATGTTTCACATTCAGACAGTCTCTTTACTGGAGTACAGTGTTTGCTTGGCAGGCATAAAAATAGATAACAACAAGGTCAAAGCAGTGATGCAGGGATCAGCCCTGCTGATGTTCCCCAATCCCTATGTTCCCCATACCCAATGTTTCCCAATCCCTATGTTCCCCAGACCCTATTTTCCCCAGTCCCAATGTTCCACAGACCCTATTATCCCCAGTACCTATGTTCCACGGTCCTTATTAAATTAATGGATCTTCCATTGTATTGTGTAGTTAGAAGTAAGCTACAACGATTGTATCCATATTGTAAAAGAAGTATGATGGAATAAGATCAAACATAGGTACTGGGGAACACAGACATGGACCCATGATGCAGCCTCAAAATAAACTGTAGCATATAATATCTAGCTGCATACATAAAAGAAAATACAAATTTAATAAAGCAAAAATTGCAAGTTAAGCAAACTTTTAATGGACAGTATACCTCAAAGCCTGTGAGCCACTGTAAGGAGACATGCATTCATTGTTACTCATCTTAGTTTAGTAAGCCCTAATTTGCATTCAGCCTGTTTAAACTGTCTGTATTTTAAAGCAAGTTCACTCACAGCTTCATGCTGGGTGATAACTGGGCAGTGGAATACCATTCTCTGAACTCATTTGTGTGATATATTCTCTTTCCTGTTCTGTTCTTTCATGCTGCTTGTCAGTGTGTGGCAATGTGGGGCCATAATTGGTAAGATTAAACAATACACAGGACATTGAGGAGTCTACTGTGATGCCAGTGCTTGTTTTAAGAAAGACAACCCTCCAGTAAAATCTCTCTCTCTCTTTCTCTCTCTCTCTCTTTCTCTTTCTCTCTCTCTCTTTCTCTCTCTCTCTCTTCCCCCCTTGATATTCAGCCACACTGCAGGCAGTATATGGCATGGGTGGGGGCAGGGTGTGTAGGCTTCTCTCTTCCTCTTATTGTTTTATTTGGCGTCATGTTTAATGTGCAGCTTTACAGGCAGCAATGCATCAGACTTGACCTCAGATGTGCTGACTGTACAGCAAAGGTGGGGTTGACATGGGTCGCTGCTGTCTCCATCAACCTACAATCCTGCCTGTCAAAGAGAGAATGTGTGGAGAAAGAGTAAGAGAGTGAGTGTGGGATTAAAGGACAATAGGAGTATGTGGGAGAGAAAAAATAGTAGTTGAAGTAAAAAAAGAAATGAAAGAATAAAAAGATGGAGGAAAGTCAAAGTACATTTTACAGTCTACATGGACAGCAGAAAACAAATATAGTATAAAGAATAAATAAAGTGACTTGTTGGTGGTTGTGGGAGTTCTAAATGTAAATAAAAAAATGGGAGAACTGTCCATATGGCAGAACTGTAAAAATTCACCCTCTCCTTTCGTCTGTCTTTGCTGACATGTTTGAGGTCGGGGTTGACATGATGGTGTTTCGCTTCACAGAAAGAAGGTCCTGGGTTTGAATCCTGCAGACAAGGACGGGAAGGATGTTTCTGTGTGGAGTTTGCATGTTCTCCCTCCATGTTCTCCCTGTGCTTGTGTGGGTTTGCTCTGGTTATTCTGGTTTCCTCCTTCAGTCCAAGGACATTAGGCTAATTGGCTGTTTCAGATTGCCCTTACATTTACATCATTTGGCAGACACTCTTATTCAGAGCGACTTACATTTATAATTTTTTATACAGCTGAGCAATTGAGGGTTAAGGGCCTTGCTCAAGGGCCCAACAGTGTGATAGTGGGGACTGAACCTTCGGCTCAGTAACCCATCGCCTTGACCACTAAGCCACCACTGCCATAGGTGTGAATGTGAGTGTGAATGCTTGCGTGTGTGTTTTGGCCCTGTGATGGTTTGGCAAGCTGTTCAGGGTGTACCCTTCCTTTGCCCAGTGTCGGCTGAGACAGGCTCCTATCATGCCACAACCCTAATAGTAGGATTAAGTTGTTCGGCAAATAAGTGTGGGGTTGGGGTGGGGTGGGGTTGGGTTGGGGGGGTAAGTGAGTGAGTATTTAAGGTCATTAATGATATCCCATCTCATACTGTTTTTAGAGAAGTCTGAAAAAGCAGATAAGTGGTATAAAAGGAAATTGTGAGAGGGCAGAAATCTGAAAGCATCTGGTGATTTGCTAGAGAATTCAATACCACTTCACAAAGGTTAGCACTTGCTGTAGATGCCACCTCAGTAAGGAAACAACAACAACAGCAACAAATGAGTCCAACCAAAAAGGAGAAAATCAATCTGTTTGCAGTAAATTAATCTACATTACCACTGCAGCGACTCCAGCAGCAACCTAGCAGAAACATCCATTATCTTTTGTGTGAGGGACTCTGTTATTGGCTAAGTAAAATGATATATTGGCTAATAAAAAGACCTGAGCTAGTACATTGGTTTGTTGCTGCTTGCCGAAAACCACACATGTCCTACTCTCAGAGACTTTGTCCTCTCGACTTCCTTCTCTTACCTACAAAAATCTAAATCAATCACAATTGATTTTGAAATTATGTGTGTAAAAGGAAATAGGGGGAGGAAAGGTGCATTTTTTTTTTTTTTAGAACAACCTTACACCCTTTAAGCATGCATTTAAATTGATTTAGCAATAACTGCGAAAGCTGTGCCAAACACTACTCTTCATGTTACACTGCTGCAGAGGAAAGAGGGAGAAAATGGACGCCAGGAACTCAGACAGAAGACAATAGGAGTGAATTTTATAGTATAGAATAAGGGAACCAAAAGCATAATCATGCTTCATATTCCCATTAAAAAAGGACAGACCAATTATGGATAATCAATAGCTATAGGCCTGGTGTGCCCCGCCTTCGCTAAGGTAAGATGGGCGCCAGCCTCCCCACAATTTTAATTAGGATTAATCTGGTTAGAAAATGAATGAACGATTGAACGAATAAGTTAGTGTTAAAATGTATGGTTTTAAACAGTCAGAGATTCTCCCTAATATTACCCAATGGTACACACCTGTATTGTAGTAGTTCATGATTTGTTTGCTTATTTTTACCCTGTGATCTCTCTGCAAAAGTTATTAAAGGTTATCATGTTTCATTTCACCGACTTGTAAAGTATACTGTATAATTTCTTGTTTGTTTTATTTTACAGTTATGGGTTGCCTATGCTGTGTCTTTCTTTGTTTTGACCTCATCTAGATCTCTGACTATGATTTGTGGCATGTCCTTCCATCTTCATCTACATGTTACAAGGACATTCATTCATTCCCCTTCTTCCGCTTGTTCTAGGGTTGGGTTGCGGGGGCAGCAACCAAAGCAGTGAGGTCCAGACATCCCTCTCCCCAGCCACTTCCTCCAGCTCTTCCAATGGGGACGCCAAGGCGTTCCCAGACCAGCCAAGAGACGTAGTCCCTCCAGCGTGTTCTGGTTCCCTTGCCAGGATGTTACAGGGTGTGATGGATAAGTACATATCCATTTAACAATAATACAACTTTTTAAATTGTTTTTTTTTTATTTTTATTCATTCATTCATTTATTCATTCATTTTCTGAAACGCTAATCCCACTAGAGATCCTATCAAGAAGGCAGGGTACAAACTGAACAGCTCGCCAGTCTATTGCAGAGAAACACACACACACACACACAATCACTCACATCTAGGTGCAATTTCGAACAGCCATTTAGCCTAATGTGCAGTTTTTGGACTTTGGTAAGAAACTGGAGTACCTGGAGGAAACCCACACAAGCCCATGAAGAACAAACAATTTCCACAATGAAAAAAGCCCTTGCTGATCTTAAGATTTGAACCCAGGACATTACTGTAAGGTGGACATGCGTTTTGTATATTTTAATCTTTTAGCTGAGCAAGAGCCTTTACTTTTACCTGCTTGGATGATGTTTTCAAAATTGAATTATTATGAATGTCAAATTATTTTTGCCTTCATCTTTGCTCAGGTTGTTGCTCTGCGAGCATCCACTCTATTGGTTTATTGTTTGTTCATGTCAGAAGTTTTATGCAGAGAGAATAACAAAACATGCCTGAATTCCTCTACACCAGTAAATCTAAGGACGGATTCATGTTAAGCTGTTACTCACTCTCTAAACTGACTCTGATGGACTTTTCTGTCAATGTTTTATAGCTCCACTCTTTGCTGTCAAGGCTTAATTACCCCCCTCCCCCTGCCCCAGCATCTCTAACGGGGATTTAAATCATTGCTGCAGACGGCCAGGAGAACAGGATGTGTGTTCCTGGAAGCACACTCTGTTTTACAGCCGTTTTAGGAGAGCACACAGATTGATCAGAGGGCTGGATTAATACACTGAGATTTGCAAAATTTGCAACACTGCTCCAAATCCATGAATGAATACATGATTACGGAGGTTGGGAAGTGCAAACAGACTTATGATGTAGTTGAATGTGGGTTGAATGTGGGTGTGCATGCACACATATATTGGCTTAAACTGTACGTTGGGCAACATGTTAAAATATCTGATAGGGCTTGAGACAGCAGAAAATGTAACCAAACTGAGAGAACCTATATTCAGAATCTGGTAACAGTAGTTTAAAAGAGGACTGGCTGAGCTTATGGTTGAGTGCATTGTGCTTTCTTTACTCTGCATTAAGGAATCATATTCTGGGAATGTCCTGAGGGTCCTTTGTGAAGAAGCATGATGAATGAAAATGAATCTTTCATGAGATTCTGTGCAGTTGACTGAACCATATATTTTGTTGTGATTTTCAATAACAAAGGAGCAAAATGACATTTTCTTGCCTCAGAGTGAAATTGCACAGCTATTTATATTGTGATTAAAATAGGTGTATGGATTTTCCCCCCAGTATGTTGCAAAGGATCAAAGGTCATATTAATAGCATGGGCTTTGAAAAAAAAAGCCATTGGAAAATCAAAAATACCATTACCCCTTCAGACCCGTAGCTGTCCTTTCAGAGGTCTGTGCCTTCTTCCTGCTCACAGACTTACAAAGCAGAATCAGATAGATAAATCGGAAGGGAGGAAATGAGATGTAATTTGTGAAATGTCTCGTAAGATGAATTTTTTACCAGCACACTGAATAACGCACAGTGCAGCTTGGGGAGTCTATAATGCAAGCAACTCTACAGAATTTTCATATCCAGTACAAAAATCAAATCCCACTAATGTTAATATCTGGATGCTTGTTGCAATAAGGCGTACGGTCCACACATATCACTCAAATGTAGATCCACTTTTGCGCTTAAGAGAAATCGAGCAGATACAAAAAAATGACCAATTTTATTTGATGCCTCCATCAACAGTAAGAATATGAAGGCAATTTAATCTATGTTTTCTGTTAATTTGTCCTCTTTATAATACTTCATTCCGTTAATTCCGAGAACCAGTGAGCCACGTAAAAGCCATTTTCACTTTAATCCTGCACTGGAAGGAGCCCCAGTCTGATAAGAGCTGACCTGCAGGCTGTAAATCCTCCCCTTGCCCCAGCAAGCCTTCATGTTTGCACTAATTGCACTGTATTATCACTTCCCTGCTTTTGGCCAACCATCCAAACACCCTGACTTAGACTATTTTCCTCCTTTTGCAGAATAATATAAAAGAAATGTGTGAATTTATTTTGGGTTCCTTACATTGCTGGTAGGATTGCTCTTTGCTGACTCTTCAAAATGCTCTGGGGATGAGGTGCTTTGTGGTGGCAATGGTAGAAAATTGCTGCTGCTGCTCTACACTTAACTGGTGCTTGCAACCAAATGTATTCTTAGGGCTGGGGATAAATCTGTCAATCCAGCTTTTGCTTAAATTTATTCTCTGCATTCTCTTGCACAAGCTCCATTAAATATTTTTTATATCATAGAGATTCTGGTCAGAAAGTTTACATATATATATATATATATTTATTTATTTATTACAGCAGGTCAGAGAGTAGTTCTGGTTGTAATTTAAATAAAAGGTTTATATTAGTGCACTTCTTCTGATATATTAGCGTTTCTATAGGAATAACTTATTCACAGGGTCTTAAGAGCTGTGACAGATGTTATATATGATCTAAGGATGAAATTAAACTGACTGAAAGAAACTTCCTGGCCCATATATTTTTGGACTGCTGTTAGTCTTGATTACAGCATGTAATCACCATAGCATTGTTCAAAATTAAGCAACATCATAACATTTATTCTTATCCAGAGTTGGGTTCATTTGACATGTAATCCTCAAGTGATGGTGGGAAAAATCAAACCACTCCATAAAGTCCTCTTCGGTACATCCCAAAGGCTTTCAGTAGGGTTAAGGTCAGGACTTTGTTCTGCCAGTTCATGTGTGAAAGTGATTCCTCATGCTTCTTGAATTTTTTTCATTATTTGAGCTACAACTTTATATCCGCAACATCAAGGAAGAAAAAGTCCATTGATGTGAGTCTGGTCATTTAATACATTCGGGTCATCAGCTGATTTCATGTTGTTGCCATATAATGTTGCTGAGCCTGGACCTGACTATCTAAAGTAATAATGCCATGGGGATTATGATTACAACATTTTATTTATTTATTTATGTATTTATTTTATCTGGCTTGGCAGTGTGTATATATATATATATATATATATATATATATATATATATATATATGTGTGTGTGTGTGTGTGTGTGTGTGTG
>JAOUQZ010000051.1:9379695-9392766 GCA_028564935.1 Neosilurus hyrtlii | reverse complement strand
TATATTTAGCTCTACTTCGACGTATCGAGCACTGTTTTACGGAAAATCGACTCAAAATCTTATATATATATATATATTTGGAACAGAGAACTGGGTTTTTTTTCTGGTTTCTCTATATAATGACAAGAGTTTGTTTTTGGTTGGAGAAACAACAGAAAAAGAAGCCTGTTAGGTAACAACTGCGTATAGTAGTTCTGTTGTAAGTTATAATAGGAAGTATCTTGTCATCTTGTCTTCACAATAGTAAGTATACACGATTAGAAAACATGATATGGCATTAATAAATACGGTAAACCCCCGTTGAATATCTCTGAATATAAATGCATGATATGCAAAAGCTGCAGTAAAATTAATTTAAAGTCACTAAATTCACATATCCTTAGAAAGAAGATGAAGAAATGAACAGAAACCATTTTGTCATCAAGTCCAAAGAACATTTCTTCATCCTGGTTAGAAGTGGCAGCACTACTTATTATTCCTTTGAGACTCAATACTGAATGCTTTGTAATGCCTTTCAGTATCTGTATACAGCAATGCTATTAGTAATGATAGAGAGATAGAGTAACAGTGATGACTGTGGTTGAGACAACAACAGCAACAACAACTACAGCAACAACACTGAAAGCATATCATCAGGGTCTGAGAAAGTGCTGAAGCTATGATACAATTTCTCTGCTTCTGTGCAAGATTAATTACCACTGAGCATCATGTGTTCTCTGAGTCAAACCAGGCAATTAGAAACCCCCCAGTCTATGATAGGTGGATACTGCAAGAAATATCCGAACACTTTTAGATTGCATTACGTCTCACAGGATGGGGGCATTTGTGTGTGCAAGTTTGTGTGTGACAACTCATCTGATTTTTGTATGCAGTCTGTCTGTCCTCTTTTAACGAAACGGACCGACGCTATTTGCACCAAGCTTAAGGAAACAATGAGCAGAACGCAGATAAAAGTGCAAGCAGAGATGTAAGCAATGTATTTATTTAAGGGTTCATTATGCATTAAGTGGTCTGGTGGCCTGATATGAGCTCATGATGGAAAGCAGACTTTTTTGGGGGGGTTCATGAACATTATGTGAAAGTATCAGTGGACATGGGTGCAGCCAGCTGGCATTGTTATAACTCCATGCTGACCTGTCACTGGTATAACTCCATACTGACATGCAGTCCAGAGAATACTTAGCCTGGCAGTACAACTTTGCTTCTGTGTCTCTGTGGGAATAAAACTGTGTTTATCAACAGAGTAATAATGATGATACCTTCTATATTTTCAAGTGAGGCTTCAAACCACTGTTTATATACCTCCTTCTATAATACCCCTTGCAATGGTCTATTTTGTGACACTTATATATCACATTGATGATTTCATGTAATATTTCTGAGCAAATTAACAATGACAGCATGAGCAGGTGGTGCTTGACATATTAAAGTGTAAATCTAGTAAAACATGACACATGCTCTTACTGAGCTACCCATCTGCGTTACATTACACTACTCACTAAACCATTTGTCTAATCTATTATAATTTTCCCCTAAAAAAAATTTTTTTACTAAAAAAATAAATAAAATGAACAAAAAAGTATATTCTATTCATTGATATCAGCTTGTGGCATACTGGTAAGTTAAGAAGAGTTGCATCCTTACAGCTCCAGGGTCTTATTTTTTGGCTTGAAGTCTAGATAAAGCTTGTGTGTTTCCAGTTACCTTTTTGTCAGTAACTTTGGTTTTCTGCCACTGTTTAAAAATACTATACTGAAAGCAGAACACTCTAAACATTGACACTGGTTGTAAATGTGTACATGTGTGTTGTATGTAAAGGAACAAGTAAAATGAACAGTATTATATTCGGTGGAAATGTGTGGGAAAATAAATGGATGTGCTTGAACATGGCCTGGGAAAATACACTATAACCTCCTAAAGGCAATGGTTCACAACATATAAATAAAATAAAACAAATAAAAATAAAATAAAATGATGGATCAGCTGATTAATTGAATGTAAAGGATACCACGAGGGTTTTCCTAGGACTTGGTTGCCTTAACACATCAACATTGACAATATACATTTTTTCATTCATTTTCTGAGCCGCTTAATCCTAATTAGGGTCGTGGGTAGGCTGGCGCCCATCTCAGCTGACTCTGGGCGAGGGTGAGGTACACCGTGGACAGCTCCACCGACAACTTTTTATTAAACAAATGAGTGTTTTTCTACAAGGAAAAAAAAATGCGTGCTAGAGTCCTTTTTACCAAACATGGAAGGCATACTGATCTCGGGTTGGTAGGTTTTGTTACATGGGTCACCACTCGTGTAAGCACAACTGATCTGCCCAAATATTATTGTTCTTTGACAAACTCAGAAAGAATTATGGAAACAACTAAGAGTATGACAATACATTTTGTGACTGCTTATATTACAGTGATGTTATTTTCTAAGACCTGATGTGTTGAGCTAATGTGCATTTCCTTAGACTGTGAGAGGAAACTGAAGTACCTGGAGGAAACTAATACAAGCACAGGAACAACATACAAACCGCCACCTTCAAACCCATAACCTTCTCGTTGTGTGGTGACAGTGCTAACCACAAGGCATTTTGCTGTGCTTCATAATGCCATAAATATTAAAGTTATACTTTAAAAATCCAACTCAAGAACTGGTCCTGGTGACAGGTGGCATGCCCCTAGCCACTCCTCCCTGTGTACTGGCCACTGCCAACCACCAGCACCTGTTCTGCTCACCTGCTCCACATATCCCAGTTACGCCACTATATATAGTCTGTGTTGTCACACTTTGTAAAGTCTTTTGAAGTTCACGTGCAGTCGAAGCCTTGCTTATTTCCATTTTGTCTTTCTTCTTCTGACCTTCTTTATACAGCAGACCTGATGATACGTCAGTGTCTCTGATTTTCTTACTGTGGCCTGTGTGGCTCTGTTTTAGGAGATTATACCTTTTTATACAGTTAATTGCATCCCTGGTCATTACATCAAGTCAGTGATTTGATTTAAGATAATGGAACATCACTTCACCATTACTGCACCTATAAAAACATGCAGAGAAGAGAGGTGCCATGTATGTTCCTGTTTTCAGACCCATCTTTCAAAGATAGTTGAATTATGCATGCTTTGATCCATGTAATGGGTGATTCATGACATAAGACAGATATGCTTGATGATGTAGCTACATACAGACATTCAGGTGCATGACACAGGCTGAGACAGGTCTCTGTGCATATCAGATTTGTGGCATTTTTTTTTTAAAGACAGTCATAGAAATCAATGACAATCACCATGCTACGAGGTCATGGTTAAATTTCTCTCGACTGACATCTTTATTGCATTGTAGAACATTCACTCTGGTTTGCTCTCCACTCATACAAGGACTTACATTGGTCTTATAGAAATATGACAAAAGTGGAATTATGGATTTTGTTCTAATCTTCATTTATACATCTCATTTAAATCACTTAAAATCCCCACTTATTTCTGAGGCAGTGAAATTCACAATAAACTCAATAATCTTTTTTCATTGTATATTAAAATGTCTGAAGGACATGTAAGATTTGAAAGTCTTGTAAAGGCTCGGTGCTCCATTTATGTGCAAAAATAAAGTTGTCTCTTTAAAAAGTTTCATCTAAGACTATCCACATTCTTATGCATGTCATTTATTTATCATTTCATATCATTTATATATTAAAACATATGTTAATACATATATCTGCTGAAGGGCAGTTCAGAGACAATGAGGCAGAAACGTGGTAACTGTGGAGGTGGTCATAATAACCTACCTTATTAAGATAGAGGCACAAGTGGGGCCATTAATGTAGATGGAAGTGTTCTGTGAGGCCATCAAGTCATGAAGAATTCACTTATACTCTCCTTCCAGCTGTTCAGTATCGAATGTTTGTCCCTGTGCCTAGGGACACGTAACACCATACAGATGTTTATAACTTCTTACAGATGTGCATGAAATTTCTTCAAAAATACAGTCATTATTGCAACTTTTTCCTCATGACTCACCTGAGCGATTAGCTACATTGCTCCATGATTGTCAGTGGTACTGCTCTGTTTTGTTCTGATCCACAAGCTTCCCGAAAACATGCACAAATACAGATGAAATGAATGAAAATCATGGCTTGAAGGTCCTTTTCGAACCTGTATCCGTCATTAATATTGAGCATAAATGGACCTTTAGATGTCTTTAAGTCAGAAGCACACTGTAAAGTTTTAGCTTAATTTTTTTTGCTTGTTGAAGAATGGTTAATCATTGCGGGATAAAAAGTGAGAACGACCAAGCTCTGAGACTCTGTGCTGCCTGAAGATAGCAAAACTGCTTGAGAGTGCATAGCCATGCTCAGTAATCAAAGACAAGTATAAATGGGAGAATATTAGAAGAAAACCCACAAAGAAAACACTTTGAGACATATAACAAATAGGCCAACTGTATAGTAAGGATTACGTTGTTAAAAAAATTTTGTTTGTGTTTTTTATTTTTTAACTTATAGCTTAACATCTTTTTGTCCATTTCATCCATCCAACCATGCATCCATCCATCCATATATTATCTATACTACTTCTTTGTCATGACTTGAGTGGTAAGTCCAAAATTTTGAGAAACTGGGCTTGTTTGCCAAATGAAGTCACATCAAGTCAGGATCTTATGAAGTGGTGTTTTTAAAATTTTGAGGAAGAGAGCAACCTGCATTTCTCTGCCAGTAAGGCCAGAATTGAACCCTTATATTTCTGATTCAAAACCTTTCAATGTGTCTTTTTTGGCATGATGAATAGATATGTTTTTTATTCCAATTAATTTAGCACTGTTTTTGCCATCCACTTCCATGATGGTCACAGCAGTGGTTTAGCTCAGCACCCTGTTGAGCCTAAAACAAAGGCCATCGGACCAAATATTCTATGCTGTGATGAAGTTATTCATTCATTCATTTTCTGAGCTGCTAATCCTAATTAGGGTTGCAGGGATGCTGGTGCTTATCTCAGCCATCTCTGGGCGAGGGCGGGGTACACGCTCATTGCAGGACCAACACACATACAACTGCGCCACCGTGTTGCCCTGCTGTGATAAGGCGTAAAGTGTAAATAGCAGTATCTGGAAGACTAATCTATTATTGGTATCTAGGAAACTAATCTAGTTTGATCAAGAATGCTTTATGACAAAATGCTACACTTCCAGTGCTTGTCTGGGCTGAACATTATGCTTATTTTTGCACTAGGTTTCCTTGAAATACCACATATCTCTTACCAGTTGAGCACATCTATAGTGATTGGGTGAAGTAAATATGCTTTTACACATTTTTTGGTTTTGTATGATTGTTTAATTGGAGCAAAATTGGGATTAAGTGTATAAGCGTGTTCCCATGCCAACAGACACAAAACTAAAAAGTTTCCCAAGATTCTGGTTGATATCTATGTTATAATTGATAAATGCTAGAAAATATAGTGACCCAAATGGTGCACTTATTCCTGATGCTCTTGTATAGTATTGGCTTGTTGAACATGAAAGACATAATGCTAATACCAGAACCCTAGTGGTTGGTTAGTTTTTCATGCTTTTGTAACAAGACCATTTGTCGCTTTAATGACCTGAATTTATTCTTGTGACTCCAGGGCAGAGATGGTGGATGAGTGTAATGCTATTTTAAGGACAATTGGGTTTCACCCATACAACTACTCCTCCATGGTCCTTGACACAAGCCCTACTGGTTCCAGGCTAGTGGCAGGCCCATCTGTCTGCCCCGTGATCAGTCAGGTCACATTTTATACCTCAGATGTTGGACTTGGCCACTGCCCAAGTCCATGAGTGGAAGGGGGGATTTGAGCTGAGTCAGGAATGTGGGGCATTGAGAAAACACCAACAACCTTGTACAGAGGGCCTGCCACCCTGCCACCAGGAACTATAGTTTTTACTCAGTTTTGAATTATTTTGCTCAATCTTTATAAGACATGTCTATTGGTTTCAAGAGAAAATGTTTTTGCTTGATCTGGTCTTTTATTTATTTGTTTATTTATTTTTTTAAAGCTTGATATTTGGTAATTGTTCTAATCCACATTCTTCGATTTCTCCAGTGGTTGTACAGAATAGCTGTGTGACTCATATTTGCAGTCATCAGCTCCAAATAAAGGGGTTTCTTGATAATTCTTTCAAGACAGTAAGCCTTTAACACTTGGGACAGTGTCTACGATCAATATAAAATCTGTTCAACAAAATGTTTTGTAAAGATGTCTTAGAAAACATGAGTATTTACATTAATCATTTAGAAACTGGCAAACAATGAGGCAGACAATGTGCTTGTGGTTAGAACTGACTTCTCTGTGTTTACATAGGCATTCTCAATATCAGATCAGAGGTATAAGTGTATGTGTTCATATCAATTTATTGTTTTGGTTTTATATCATCTTGCACGATATCCATTTGGGCCATTAGTACAGAATCCTAAACATTAAGGACTTGGGGTAAAAGCTCTGTGGACCCCTTCTCATTAAGTTTTACATAATTTCCTACTTATGAGAGAAGACTAGTCCTTGAGGGTTGCAGCCCACAGTGCTGATTATTTAACGCTATGTCCAGGGACACAGGTAAAGCATGAGTGTGCCACAACATCTCATTTTAGAATGCTTGCCAATAGCAAATAATTAATAAAACTTTCATTTCTTCATTTTATTTTGACACATTCACACAGTGATTAATGTTAAGAGCTTTGTAAAGACAGGGCCATATTTATCATTGAGTTAATGCACAGTTAAGAGTTAATAGAGAAGTGACACTTTGATATTCAGACAGATAGATTTACATGCTAAGAAGACAGCATTTATCAGCCCTGCCTATGTGTGATGCTTTCTGCTGCAGTGAAAATAATAGAATGTGCAGTTTTAAGTGCTATTCTAAAATCATGAGTGTGGAAGTCAGAAGGTTCAATTAGGACAGATTTTCAGTGGTACTAGGACTGGTCATGCAGCAATTTATTGACAATATGCTCATTTAGATATCACTATATTAACATGATCTTCAGTTCACATTTACTATCTTTTCTTTTTGGCAAGAGCATACATTTATTGAGCTAGATGCTACTGGAAAAAAATCTCACAAAAATTGGGCAAGTGGCATTAACCCCTGGCAGATAGATTAAATAATATGTTATTGGTACCTATTTAATATGTAAATTCTGTACCACAGAATTTAGCATTATTTCAGTACACTATTTATTTCTGCATGCTAACTTTTCTTTCTTTGGTAAACATGTGTGACTTTATTTAAAAATAATTCCTATAAAACTGGCCCAAAGTAATTCAACCCAAAACCAGGCAAGAATAGGAAATGAAATTCTTCTCGGACAATGGTTCTGTATAAGGAGGAGCAGTGCTAGGAGGTGGTCTGCTGATGCAGGTGATACCACAGATGCAGGTTTCCAGCGACAGCATTTTTCAGCATGTTTTTTGTTTTGCTTTTCCTTATGTACCCTTTAACAATGATTTTATGGTTTCAAAATTGTGACTTATGGTGATAATTTTGAGCCATGTTACTATATTATGGCTTAGTGCAATTTTCACAGAACAATCCGGTTCTTAATGTGGTGCATCCAATTGTTTGACTGTTACTGCATTTAAATAGGAAATGTGTATGTGTGTGCATGTGTGTGTGTGTTTAAATAACTGTTAGTGATACAAACTGCCCTTATATTCACAAAATAAATTAGTTTCCACTCTATTCATGTGCAGGGTAAGTGGGTCTGCTACAGTTAAAAAAATTATAGTTTAATTACTCACTCACTAATTTGCCGAACTACTTAATCCTATTAGGTTTACCTATCAGCCAACACTAAGTGAAGGCGAGGTAAACCCTGAACAACTTGTCAGACCATCACAGGCCAACACACACACACACACACACACACACACACACACACACACACACACACACACACACACACACAGAGAAACACAGCCATTTACACTCACAACTAGGGTCAATTTTGGAACAGCCAATTAGCCTAATGTGTTTGGGATGTGGGGGAAAACCGAAGTACCCAGAGGAAACCCACACAAGCACAGGAGAACATGCAAATTATACACAGATATGCATGAGCACAGGAATCAAAGCCAAGACCTCCTTGCTCCGAGGCGGACATACTAACCATACAGCCCCATGCCGCCCATCGTTTAATTAATGTAAGAATATTTAAAATGTCATTAAAAATCTCCACAGTTAAAGGAAATTATATCTGTAAAAGAAATAAATAAAAAAATAGTTACCTTACTCAGTCACATCAGTTTGCCGCATTAATATCCAGAGGGAGTATGGTTGAGGTCAGATATAAACTTAAATAATATTCATGAGAAACCAAAGAAATTGAGGAATTAAATAAAGTCTTTACTATAAAGAACAATTTATTATTGATAGCATACACAGGTCTCATAAAACCAGAAACTTGATTTGCCTTTTGTTCTAAATTGCCTATGCATGTTTATTTAACACCCATTGCCGAACATTGACTAGCTTTCCTTTTGTTACAGCATAAATAAAGCTTGTTATGCAAAGTGAAGGAATGATAAAAGCCACTTGGAAACAAAGCCATTAAAGTCATATTTACCTAAGGACATTCGCTGGTATTTAAAATTAATTCCATATGCCATTAGCAAGTTTTTATTTATTTATTTTAATTCATTCATCAATGTTATAACAGACTATTCTGGCATACAGAAAAAAAAATAGTTTGATGGCTATTTGGATAATAGGCACCCTGCATGTTAATAGGAGGCTTTATTTAATGTTTACATATTTGTAAACAATTAAATCTGCTAGACAGCAGAGCAACATGGGAATACATCTAATTTATCTGTGCTTACTGATGAATAAATTCACTGCCATCTGAACAGCTTCATTAAAATGTCAAGGATGTTATGTGGTGACTTGGAAGAGGTACCATGGATGTAAAATGTATTTGCCATTGCTATGATTTGCAATGCTGTTCATCTTTTATTCAAACAGCCCTAGTTTTTCCATGTAAACATACAGTATATTCTATTGCAAAGTATCAGAAAGCGTGTCTGAACGCAGTCATTTTATAGCACTGTGAATGTTTAATAGTACCACCATATAGTCCTATCAGTGCTTTAATACAATCACTTAGTTAATATGGATGCTAATATTTTTGGGTAATGTTTTAGAAATATAGTGGGTGCGTTAGAGAAGACATTATAGCAAAATGTCCTTGTTATTTTAAACTATAATTGTAATTGTGCAGGGAAAAAATAGGAGAAATGTACTATTTTATGAGCTGCTGATAATGAGAGTTGAAGTCATATTGTTAATTTAAAGCAACATTTCAATGATTAATGTGATAATTAAACAAGGACTAGCCATGCAAATACGTAGTGGCAATATACTCCTATTAGGTGTTTATTTTAGTGCTTGTCATCTTCTCATCCATATATCATCATGTTAGTCTTTTAGATTTGGTGGTTTTTAATTGTCACATTCTATTACAAACAGTATTTTACATCCCGTTACTGTTGCTAGCAAAAAGGAGGTAAAATGCACTCTGAGTCTGCATTTATTTATTTATTTTTAGCTTAAAGGCAGGTGGTTGTGTATAAAGTTGGTAGTCTAGGCACTACTCAAAATGCTGTCTGACAAACTCACTCACTCATTTGCCAAACCACTTAATCCTACTAGGGTTGTTTGGAGGCTGGTTAGTGGTTAAGGCTCTGGATTAGTGATCGGAAGGTTGGTGGTTCATGCCCCAGTACCACCAACTGTCATTGTTGGGCCCTTAAGGAAGGCCCTTAGCCCTCAACTGCTCAGTTGTGTAAATGTGATTAAGATGTAAGTCTCTCTGAATAAGGGTGTCTGCCAAATGCAAATGTAAATGTATCTCAGCTGACACTGGGCGAAGGTGGGGTACATCCTGAACAGCCATTGCAGGGAATGTCTCACACAGAGAATGTCTCTTCTCAAGGAAAATCCACTAACCAAATAGCAGTAATTTAGACAGGAAAAGTTAAGAATCTAAACAATGTATACTGTTTATGACTATGAAGATCTTAAATATTGACATACTACTACATACATGAACCTTTACAGCTGTTATTAGAAATAAGTCATAGATCCTATTCCATGATATCAAAATATTTCTGGTGTGGTGGTGTAGTGATTAGCACTTTTGCATCACAGCAAGAAGATCCTGGGTATGTGCCCCATGCCCTGCGAGGAGTTTACATGTTCTCGCAGTGCTTGCATGGGTTTGTTCCCGTAGACCAAAGGCATGTTAATTTAGCTAATAGGACATTTTTGACTACTTCTAAGTATAAGTGTGAGGGTGTGTGTTGCCCTGCAATGGTTTTGCGAGCTGTTCAAGATGTTCTTCATCTTCAACCGTAGTTTGCTGGGATGGGCTTCGGACTTCAGCCTCAACCCTGACCCTAATAAAAAAAATAAAGTGGTTAAGTGAAGGAAATTAAATGAATGGTGAAGGATCTAAAATTCTGAGTGTAAATTAAGAGTCTGGGACAACATACAGTGTACCAAATGCAAAAATAAATCTCATTGTAAATTTGTATGTTCATGTAAGTATTCTACTTTTCACTCATTATTATACTTATAAATTTGTAATGATTTTTTTTAGTTAACTGGAAAATTATTGCAAAAAATATAGCTAAGTACATTTTTAAAAATAGAATTATATGTTGCTATGAAAACAAACAAACAAACAAACTAACTAAAAAACTCAAAAGAGTTTGACCTTGAAAATATTACATGGTGGCGTAAAAGGGCATCTTTTTTCAGTTTTTTATTACATTCAGCCAGTGTGTACAGAAGAAACATCCTTCTTTTGCTGTCTAATGCTGACAAGACTATAAAGTGTGGGCCTTTGGCTGTCATGGGACACTATCTGTCACTCAAATACGTTAGTAGTCATTTCCTCCATCCGTTCTTTGCCTGTCTATGGAGTATCTAATAACTTCATTAGACTGAGACATGCCTTTTCAGTCAATATACTGTATATATGTGACAGGATATTTAAAAATAATACAGATTTTTATTATTATTAATCTTGCTGGGTGACAATCAGCTTCTAATCCTCTTCTGTTCATTTCTCAATCT
The DNA here is from genome assembly GCA_028564935.1 of Neosilurus hyrtlii. NCBI lineage: Eukaryota > Metazoa > Chordata > Actinopteri > Siluriformes > Plotosidae > Neosilurus > Neosilurus hyrtlii. Next base: position 9,381,657 of record JAOUQZ010000051.1, on the reverse strand, counting down.
CTAAACACATTGGTCATCGGTGTAAGGTGGGTGGTTTAATACAAGACACCTGTTAACTCATTCCTCTCCTGAGCTTCACATGCACAATCCTTGTATGAGCAGGAGCTTAGCACCTCCCCAGCCGTCCCCAGCCACAGGTCTTTGCCGAGTCTCCTTTGATTGCAGTGTTTAATGAGAGGCAGCCACTGCAGAAAGTTCAAGACAGGAAATCCATAACCCAGAGAACAGTAAACCCTGCCAGCCATTAATCACTGACAGCAGTGCTCCTTCATGGCCTTCACCACTGACAAAAGCATGCCTTTTTATCATGGTTGGAAGCACACACCACCCCAAAACACAACACACAACAGACTTGATGCACTTGCCTGCTAAATACCCCACAAACTGCGCCTGACATCATGCTTACACATATGCATATCCTTAAATTAGCCAATTAAAAATGCTGCCTGAAGGGACATGTTTCATGTAGAGTCAGCCTTCAACAGGATATGAGTGGAAAATTCCACTCAGCTGTCTTCTAATGCAGAATGGTATGATATTAGAATAGTGTATTAGTACATTAACATTCGGCCACACACCACTTGCGGATTAAATAGGGTTTACAGTACAGCTGGAACATAAATGTACTGGGGATAGCATATAAAATTCTTTACATAATATGAGCTAGTAATAGAAGATTTTTAGTACATCATCATCATCATCATATATTCTATTATTATTATTGTTGTTGTTGTTGTTGTTGTTGTTGTTGCCCTGCGATAGCCTGGCTAGCTGTCCAGGTTGTACCCTGCCCTTGTCCAGAGTCGGCTGAGATGGGCACCAGCCTCCCCTGTGGCCCTAATTAGGACTAAGCAGTTCAGAAAATGGGTGTATGGATGGATTATTATTGTTGTTGTTTTTGTTGTTGTTGTTATTATTACTATTGTTGTTGTTATTATTATTACTAGTATTATCAGTATTGTTGTTATTATTGTTAATATTATTACGCACAAACAGTTATTCACTCAGAGTACCCAGAGGCAACCCATGCCAGCACAGGACAACATACAAACTCCACACAGAAATGGCTTCGCTGAGCCAGTGATTAGAACCCAAGACCTTCTTGCTGTGAGGTGGACATGGTAACTACTACACCACTATGCTGTCCATCATCATCATCATCATCATCATCATCATCATCATCATCATCATTATTATAATCATTATTATCATTAGAATAATTATTATTATTGTTTTTGTTTTTATTTTTATAAAGCAAATTTTATGTATATTTCTGGTGCTATGGCATGATGGTGCAGATATTCATTTTCTTAGGTGAATTGGATCCTACTGCCAACAAAACTTCAGGCCATATTTCAGCAATATGTTTATGTAGGCTACTAGGGGATAATATAAAAACTAAGTGTGAAGCAAGTGAAGTGAAGCAATATTTGAAAGATTTTTATTTATTATTTTAAGGAATTTCATAAATCACAATTTCATCAGGAACCAAACAGAGAGGAGCTTTATCACAAGCCATTTCATGGTGCATGGACCCTTTAATTGCTCCTGAGCTGTTATGCTTGTGAGAGCTATTATGTTCCTATTTCTATTTGTTACTTGTGACATATTTGTTTTTACAGTTTGTGTCCTCTAATGAGTTGCCAAATATGCAATAATGCCTTATACTTGGGACTATTAGTTAGTTTGGCTTCAGTGAGATTTTAATAAGCAGGTGCTATTTGGATTCATTTTATATTTGTTGACTTGGAGTTCAACTCCTCTTGGATGGGATGCTAGTCCATGGCAGGTTACCATCCCAGTATTTTTCTTTTTTACTGCTATCCATTTATACTGCTGGGTAGACAGAGGCACACTTATGATTAAGACCTATACATACATACATACAAACACACACTCACACACTCACACACACACACACACACACACACACACACACACACACACACACACACACACACA
>JAOUQZ010000051.1:9352800-9365688 GCA_028564935.1 Neosilurus hyrtlii | reverse complement strand
AAGTGTAGATTATAAAGTGAAGAGTGTGGAGTATGGATTATGGGATAAAGGGTGTGAAGTGTAGATTATGAAGTGAATAGTGTGGAGTTTAGATTATGGGATAAAGGGTGTGAAGTGTAGATTAAGAAGTGAAGAGTGTGGAGTATAGATTATGAAGTAAAGAGTGTGGAGTATAGATTATGGGATAAAGGGTGTGAAGTGTAGATTATAAAGTGAAGAGTGTGGAGTATGGATTATGGGATAAAGGGTGTGAAGTGTAGATTATGAAGTGAAGAGTGTGGAGTAGAGATTATGGGATAAAGGGTGTGAAGTGTAGATTATAAAGTGAAGAGTGTGGAGTATAGATTATGGGATAAAGAATGTGAAGTGTAGATTAAAAAGTGAAGAGTGTGGAATATAGATTATGAAGTGAATATTGTGGAGTGTAGATTATGGGATGAAGAGTGTGGAGTATAGATTATGGAATAAAGGGTGTGAAGTGTAGACTATGAAGTGAGTATGGAGTATAGATTATGGATTGAAGAGTGTGGAGTATTGATTATGGGATGAAGGATGTGAAGTGTAGATTATGAAGTAAGTGTGGAGTATAGATTATGGATTGAAGAGTGTGGAATATAGATCCAATAATGCAGTCTACTCTTAACAAAAGTCAGCAATAGTTCTTTTACATTCCTCTCACCACAGACATGCCTGGCCTTTGATAACCCAGTTAGCTTTACTGGAGGGGCCAGCAGTGACAACCTGGTGATAGTGGAGCTTGACCCCCGACCTTGGGATCAGTAATACAGCATTCTACTCCCGGGCCACCACTACCCCAACTTTACTGCTAATAAAAAAAAAATTGGCTGATCATTATTTGTCACTGTTGCTTATGTCATTGCTACAAAAGTGCTGTATTGCATTGTATGTTTTCACTAATACTTGCATCAAAAATATTCTTTGTTTTAATTTCAAGAATTAATTTTAAGATGATTATTTCCTTTTTTTTCAGATTGTGGATCAGTATGACAAACTGGATGTGATTAGAGAGATTGTGAGCACTGAAGGCCCTACAGGGGCCTGCATATTTGCTTAATTTCACGACTTTTCCATTCTTTGTCTACGTAATACTTTGCCAAAACAATGACTATTAGCTAATCTATTCATATGTGGCCTAGTTTCCTCGAAAACGCCCTGTACATACATGGCTTCATGTGATGGATACCTTGCCAAATGCCCCTCTACTGCCCATTTACATTCTGTTTAAGTGATTTTAAATCCGCCTACATTTTTAGTAAATATAATTTTGGATTATTCATATTTTATCTAAATATTCTGTACATTTATTACATTGGTTAATGATCTAGCTATATGTTCTTAATACCAATAACAATTAGGCCATAAGATGGGCCTTCTCTTTTTTTAAGAAAAATGAGTAAGGGAAAATCAGCCCGAATTTATAGCTGTCACAGAGAACCCATTTCTGTTTTAAGACTCTAAAAAAAAAAAAAAAAAAAAAAAAATTAAAAACTAATAATAATAATAATAATAATAATAATAATAATAATAATAATTTTTAGATTAGTTGTAACACCTTTGTTTTGAATTCACCATGACCTTCTCCATGCGCAGTGGTGTGCATATAATTTGGATAGGCCTACTAGTTTGTTGCCTGGTTGACATAGGGGCTAGTATGGAGTTCACTGGTGCTGAAGGCCAGTGGGCAAGGTTTCCTATGTGGAATGCTTGCTGTGAAAGCGAGATGAGTTTCAACATGAAAACAAAAAGCTCACATGGACTTTTAGTCTACTTTGACGACGAGGGATTCTGTGACTTCCTGGAACTTCTGCTCCACAATGGTAGACTCAGTTTGCGCTTCTCAATCTTCTGTGCCGAGCCCGCCACCGTGCTGTCTGATACTGCAGTCAATGACAGCCGCTGGCATGCGGTTACCGTGCGCAGGAGTTTCAAAAACACCACTTTAATTGTGGATGAAGAAATCAAGTGGGTGGAAGTGAAGTCTAAAAGAAGGGACATGACTGTTTTCAGTCATTTATTCCTAGGGGGGATACCTCCCGAACTGCGATCAGTAGCCCTGCGGCTTACATCTGCGTCCATTAAAGACCAAGTTCCATATAAAGGATGGATAACCAATTTGAAGGTGAACAGTTCGGAGCCAACGATAATTGGTAGTGAGGGGATCAACAGTGATATTTGCGAAGCAGACCATATTTGCCTGAATGGAGGAGTGTGCAGCATTGTCAACGATGAACCCATCTGTGATTGCTCTGAAACAGGATTCCAGGGGAAAGACTGCAGTGAAGGTAAGAGCCATTGTTATATTGTTGAACCGTCTTTAGTTTTTCCCCAACATAGCCTTTCCCCACCCCCCACCCCCGATTTTTAATTTAAATACATTTGCACTAGTACTTCTGACAGGAGTGCATGCTACATCATGTTTGTTTCAGGCCTCCACGGTGGCCATTGGTCATATTACATCACATGTTTAGATTAACACTAAAGACCATTGTTAAGAGTAACAAACATTTTTGCTACAGCTTCTGCAGAGTGTTCATACTTTTTAAGATAATAAGATAGAATCGATTACCAAAAAGAAAACTCCTTAAAATGTAATAACAAAATTGTCACTCAGACCTGATGTATGGAGTATATAGTAGTATACACCAGTATATAGTGGTCTCATTCAACACTGACCAAATTTGCCAGGCATAGTAAACTTAAACATGGAGTTGTATTGTCTAGAAAAAAATGAAGTGTTCGGTGAATATAATCCATCAGTTTTACACACAATAGCAAACATTTATCCCTCATAATGCACAGAAATCCAAATTTATAAAAGGATTGAAGTAATAAATGGAGATGTTTTGAAGTGTATGGCTATACTATTGTGGTTAAGTTGTCTGTAGACATTTCATTGTTTTTAAGATGTTCTGGGCTGGTTATCCAGTTATCTTTTCTCTTTGGCTTCCAAGTTCTATTTTTCATTTTGGGCAATTCTCTAAATTGATGGTTCCCATGTTGCTTGTTTGTCAGGATTATGCCATTTCTCAGGATTACACCATGTTGCCAAGAAAACTACGTATCCACAGAGTATATTTTGGCCTAGTAATCCAGAATGGGGACTGTACATGCAGTTTAATGAGGATTGTTTGGTGAAAATGAAAGTACCATTTGGTGCTGCAGTAAAGGGTATTTAGGGCTCTTAACATGATGTGAAGTCATTATTATCAAAATACAAGGAGGATAGTCTGGCAAAATTTGGTATGTTGGAGAAAGCTCGAGTTCCACACTGTGACAAACAATGTGGAATGACACACAAGCATTTTATACACGTAGCAGTAACTACCTTAAAGCAGGCAGTGTTGGTTTATTTCATGATTCACAAAATTATTCATGGTCCAGTTTTGGTTATTAAGACACCTCATTTGGGCTTTGTATGGCTGCTTTCAGTACTAAATATGCAAGTATAAATGAGTCACTGTTCGAGTAGGGAGGGGATTTAATTTAAAGATATATTTCATTGTTATTAAGCTTGTTTTAAAGCTTAAAATTGAAGTGCAAATGCCTTAGTTAATGGCCCACCCAGAGGTCTCTGCATATTAGTGTCATACCTCATTACAGATTGAAAGAATGGCTTGCAGGATGCCAAAGATCTACCTTTTCCTTTATCTTATAAAAGATATGATTAGGATGGACCTTTAATGATATCATTAGCTAGGAAAGGGAACAGAAATACATTATAACCTAATGTCTGATGACAAAGATTCAAGAGTAAATTACTTTATGTCTTTTAGCACAGGAATCTGTCCTTCCTTTGATTGTTAATTATTGATGCAAGGGCCTTGAGCTGTGAGAGAAGATCTGTGAGAGAGCCTCTGTCTCCTTCATCTCCTATGGAGTAATGAAGGTTTTCATTCTTATGGGCAAATGCATCAGTCAGAGGCCAGCAACTGGATTGGCGGGTTTTGTACACAGTACAGAAGAAAATGGGTGGTGTGTGGATTTAACGTATCCATTCTCGATGTTCAAATGCTCAGTCATTCTCTCGACAGGCAGTTGTGGTAATGATATTCTTTAGTGAGGCAGGTGTTGAGCTCACAATGGGAGAGACAACCCACACTGCAGAAAATAACAGTACTACACTTAATAAGATATATATTTTTTGCTCTGCTGGGAACAAAGGGTTTATTAGGCCATTTATTTATTATGAAGGACTACTATTTATGCGTTCACCCCTTTTTTCTCAAATGTAATAGCCATAAAGATTTATATAGATATATATTATATAGGAATATCAGCTGCCACTCACTGGCACAGTTTACTCATCTAATGCATAAAATGTGTGTTTAAGGATTCTGTTAGAAATCTGGAGTGTTTGAGTGTGTTTGAAGTGTGGAGCATTTGGTTTAGTAATGAATTGGTTTATCAGTGATTATTTGTACTGGCAGCAGCAGTTTCTGCTCTTATATGCTTTGTTTAAACATCATGATGGTTTTGCAGATTAAAAAGATTTAGAAAGGCAATATGTCACATTTTAGGACTCTGTTATTTGTAATCTTTTAAGGATTGGAGCAATTGTACACTTTTGCACTGAGACCAGCCCAATTTAACACTGTGTATAAAGCCTATTTGAGGTACCTCTAGCTATTTGATATTTGCCATCTCTCAAAAAAAGAGATGTTAAGTGCACAAGCACTGAATGAATTTCTTGACTTAATCATGTTGAAGTTATTTATTTGCCTACTATTTTTATCCAACTCCAAATCGACTGAATATTTAAGGGGGGTTAAAAGCCCTCCTCTCAGACACAGCCATGATGGTGCTGAAATGTGCACTCATAATCTTTCAGTAAATGATGAGATCACTCACTGATCAGTGGAATAAACTCTAATGAAAACACACATTTACATTCTCAAATAAATCATACCCTCTGCACCTTACTAGCATTATATCATTAGTATTATATAAATATATTATCATCTTGTTAATTTATAGTTATATTCAATAGTAATAATTACTTACCATGGGACAGTGGTGGCCCAGTGGTAAAGTGCTGGATTACTGAACGGAAGGTCAAAGGGTTCAAGCCCCACTATAAACTGATTGTTATTGCTGTCCCCCCAGTGCAGCTAACTGGGTTATTAGAGGCCAGCCATGTCTCTCACTGTATGTGGTGAGAGGCATGTAAAAGAACCACTGCTGTCATTTGTAAGGGGTAGGCTGCATTGCCATCAGCGTGTTTCTGCCCTGTGATGGCCTGGTGAGCTGTCCGGGGTGTACTCTGCCCTTATCCAGACTCAGCTGAGATGGGCGCCAGCCTCTCTGCGATGCTAATTAGGATTAAGCTCTTCAGGAAATGAATGCATAAATAATTACTTACTTTGACAGTTTGAAATAAACACATAAACTATGAAAGAATCAAAGCTGTAGTTGCTTACACAGGGCACTCTACATCCATACGTCACATAGCCACTGTGCATGTTTGTGCTCTTTGTGTAAATGTTGTACTTCACACTAAAATCACAGCACTTTGCATTGACAGCACACAAAACAAGCTGTCAGACTGATGAGAGCCTACACGTCTCTGGCTCTGTTTGGACTCTATAATGTTAGAGTGAATCTACACAATTGTGGAATGCTAGTCAAGACAGCCAAGAACTTTCAAAAAAGGAAGTGAAATCTGGAAGTAAAAAATGGAAGGGAAAATAGGATACAATACAGGTACATCCATTAATAGAGAATATGGCCCCTACTTAGGTAGTAGTGGTCAAGGCAGAGGGTGGATGTGAACATAAAATCAATACTGCACATCGTAAAGGATGTCTGGGTAATAGTCTCAGTGATCAGCCCTCATTTTTAATGGGTTTTTTGTTTTTAATTTTTTTCCTAAATGTGAGTGCATCATTTATTGTAAAATGATTATTAAAGAACACAGTAGGAGTAGGTCTGCAAAATCATATGGCATCCTACACTGCAGCACCAAAACAGCTTACTGTTTTGTTTTTTTGTTTGTTTTTGGGTTTTTTTGGTCATTATTTATGCCATGGCACTTTTTATGTTCTTGATTACGTATCCATTCATCAGCATTTTTGTTTTAGTGGCAGTTGTGTTGCATGCAATTTGTATTTGGTCGAGTGGAGCAGACTACGGTGGTAAGTCCTGGGTCATTGTTCCCCTTGAGATGAAAAACAGAGGTAGGCCTGGATGCTTTCCACACACTATGAGATAGGTGTGGCATTTTAGAGAGATTTGGATCATGGGGCTGCCCAGAAACAGGCTATAGCCCAAGGAAAAGTGGTTTGTTTTCTATTCTCAAGGTAATGTACCTTTCTTTAGAGAAGAAAAACAATTATTATATATATATATATATATATAGTATATAGTAAATAAAATTAGCCATTAATTCTTATGATGCCTCTATGGAATAATCATCGCAGTACAGGTAATGTACTTTTTGTTATTACTGATCTGACTGACTAGTTTTGTTTTCCTGCAATAGGTTTATTCTGCTTCATCTGATTTTTTTAACAGCTGCATGGCTTACGACTAACAAATTAGTTAGAAATCATTTAGACACACATTGCATTTAATATGACTGATTTGCCTTTATAATCTCTTTTTAATTTGCCCTTTATGACCATGATTCACTTTATATAGTTGATATACATTTTTTTCTGTGTTAAAGCTGTATTTCCAGTGGCAGGCTACAACATTTTAATGAATTCAAAAATTTAGGAGTTAGTTATCACATACATGCTTATCATGTTTATTCTGCTTTTAGGTATTATATAATTAGGTATTATTTACCTTTTTGCATGTTTGCGCATGCTTTTTTAAAATATTACACTTTCAGTACATGTTCAATTGGCATTAAAACACTCATTCATTTAGATCTATTGGTATAACCATTTCAACCAGGAAGACTTATTTAATATAAGGCATGTGTTTGTTTTGAATTAGAGTGCATTTCTACATTGAATTTAAAATGAGGAGCTTCCTTGGTGTGAAAGCAGTGCACATTCTGTTATTATGCGCACGTGGCACACAGACGACAAAACACATTCCCTTCCATTAATGGGCCCAGCTGCAGAGTGGAGGAAGTATGGGGAGAGCAACAAAGAAAATAACAGGAAGAAACAAGTGTGTTTCAACAGACAAACCCTAATTGGGCAAGCAATGAAAAAAATGTCTCCCTGGTTGAATGTTCAAGTTCAATACACTAATGACAGTTAAGAGTCTGGACCTTATTCAAAGCTAGAATCGGATATTGGAGGCTTCAAGGAAATGCGATACTGTGGTTTCTTTCCATGCCAGCATTTGATTTGGCTTAGGCATTTGCACAGGATGATAAGACGCATGTAGCTTTGGTAGTCCTCAATATTGGGCCACCTTCTAGCCTGCATGCCTCTTAATCAATGTCTTCCTCTTTCCCTCCACGCCTCGGCCGCTCCTCCAGAAGAGGTCTACGTTGGAGGTGGGTACACCTACACACTTCTATTGTCTTTTCATTTTCAGCTCCCCTTTGCCATATACTTCTCTCTATTTCCATATCTCAAACTTTTCTTTCTGAAATATTCAAAATGCCATTTTTTTAAATGAATATGGGGCTCAAGGACGGTAAGTGAATCCAACATTTGCCTGTTGGGAACCGGAACTGTCTCTGAGGTTACTTAAAAGGTAAAAGGTATAAACATTTCCTTCCATTCCTTCCATCTTTAGCTTTATGTCCATTGCTTAATGTTGGTCTTGGTCAGAATGCCCAGATTCCTTTGATGAGAAAAAATCAGTCCCTGTTTAGTTTATCCAAATTCCATCAATCAAAACTGCTTCGTGCCTCTGTATTCAGAGGCTCTGCTTTTGTGTCTTCTGGTAGCTCTCAAACAGTTGTACACTACCTAATGCATGCTATTGTAAAAGTACAAAGAAACTCTAAATTAGCAAACTACTGTCAGTTTTCTTAAAATTGTACCATGTGCTTCAGGGACAGTGGGTAAGTACTGGGGACAAATCATATTTTATTTTCCCAGCTGGTGGTTCAAACACTCCGTTTAGACTCTAGATGAAAAAAAAATGCTGTATTGTAATTCATTTATTTGAAAGTATTGAATTTTTTTATGCATGTAGGAAAGGGCACAATTTACAGGTGATATTTTGTGAAATATGGAATAGAAACTGCAGGTTTTCATTTCAGGCATAGATACTGGTTGACTGATAGAACCATGTTTTTATTTTGTTCAAATATAATATAATTTGAATTGATTTTCCTACTGTGTATCACACATAATAGGAATGTTTAGGTCGTATTTAAGTATGTATGAATATCTTCAGGTGTCTAGTCATGATAATATTGCTACTTTTTCAGATTATATAATCAAATTTTCTGGGACAGGGTTGACTAGCTGGAGGAAATGTTTGATCTATGACAACAATAAAGTGATTCTTTTATAGATTTGTCCCTTTCAAATGTGGCAGACAAAGCATCACAACCGACAGGTTGAGGAAATGCTTTTTCTTTTTTAAAACCTTCCCAACACACCCACTGTCCTCCTCACCTCCTTCCTCTCTCTATCCCTAAAATTGTAATACACCCTGGGCCTTGCACCACAGGCATCCTGCTTTCTCAAGATGCCTGCATGTCAATGTGACAGAAAGCTTCCTCATGATCCCGTTCTCTGTGCTGACTGTGCTCTTGTCTTCCCTTAAGGTCTTGCGCACCTGATGATGGGCGACCAAGGTATGAGTTTTATTCCTTTATCCCCCCTTTTTGCTGTCATTACCCACCCTTTCCTCCATCCTACCTCTGCATCTCTGTCACTCTTTGTGCTGATTCCTCCTCACATCGCGTCACTGCTGGTAGGGATTTACTGGGCCTGCTTTCTTTCCGGCTTGGCACTGACTCAGTGGATGGTTTGGTCTTTTCAATTTATTTATTAATTTAACTCCTTTAAATTCTATACTGTGGTATTTTTTTTCCTGTTTATTATTATTTTTTTCTTTTTGCTTCAGTCATCTGCAACTGATTGCTTTTCCACTGTTGCTTGCCACATTCATTTTAATAAAAAGAGAAAAGTAATGCTTTGAACGCGTTGGTTGGGCCGGAGATTGAAGAACATCTCTTGAGGGTTTGTTTGTTCTTTATTAATGTGCTAGCATGTATTCTCAAGATGCAAAGCAGGAAAGCATTAGCTCTCTGTTCAATATTCATGCTTTCCCTCCATCTCTCGCGCCATCATGTCTCGGCATGTTCCTCATTTGGAAGCCTCCGTCTTTTCTGCCTGCCTCCTCTTCTGTGCCCTTAATGCATGGAGCTAGGTCAAGTGTTAACCTTTCATATCCTTTCTTTAAATCTTACACAAGTTCGTGACTCTTACAGTTGCTTCTTTCCTCTCCTTTGTATTGCCCCTGTATCTCTCTGGAATTTCTCTACACGGAACCATTATGTCAATATCCTAGGTAAAAGTAAAGGTACATCATGTTTTTTTTCCCCATAATAAATTTCACAGTATGATTAGCTCTTGCTTTAAGCTGTTATTGTATATTCCTGTGTTTGTGGCTTTATACAGTACATGCATCTACACTTTTTTTCTGGGTATTCTGAGTTGCTCTGATTTATTATTTGATGTGTGATGTCGTGACAGTCTGCCCAGTGGGCTGGAAGGTAGGTGTATACTGTTGGAGAAATGTTTATGACAGAATGCATGGGAGAAAAAATGCAAAATGGATATTCACTCAGAGCCAGGTTAGAATGAGATCTTTGTTGTTAAATAAAGAATATACTGAAATAAATAGAGCTGACATACCAGTGCAAGAAGCAAGTTTAAGCAGGGAACAGCCAACACCTCAAATGGCAGCTTATACAATTGGTTTACCAAAACAATTTACAAATATGTATTTATTTAATAAATTCACATTCAATTCACAGCATTCATTAATGATTTACCAAATAATACAATAATATGATGACATATGGTGATATGTAACCTAATGATTAGTTTATTAACTAATTTATTAATTAATGCATGCACTATTTTACAGATTACATAATTGGAGCTTTATAATAATAATAATAATAATAATAATAATAATAATAATAATAATAATAATGATAATGATAATGATGATGATAACCATCATCATAATAATAATAATAATAATAATAATAATTAAAAATAACAATAATAATAATAATAATAAAAATGATAATAATGATGATAACCATCATCATCATCATTATAATAATAATAATAATAATAATAATAATAATAATAATAATGATAATCCTGGTTGACAATTTAGTTGAAATAAAGATTATAAATTAAAATCGTAATAGTGAGCCCAGTAAAATCCATATAGCATTACTGTTAGTTCTCACTGATGAACAGGTAAGGGATTTACACTACAGATTTTCACAGTAATGTATATGATTTAAAAAAGAACTTTCACAACTTTTTTATGATTCACATAAAGTTTACTTAGAAGTGCTATTTTTATCATGTGATAATGAACTGCCACTGAAGAGCTTGTTCCCACTGAGGTAAGTCACCACATTACTGATTCTACCTCTCACTGTTCTTTCACTGTGGGGGCGCTCGTCAAAGCCACTGCATGCTCGACCTCACTGCCTTTTACTTAGTACTAGGGCACAACACACACTCTCACACATGGCTAAATCTGAACTATGTCATTTATATGGATGCGAGAGAGTAAAATGTCGTGCCTGGTGGAGCAGGTAGGTGCACTTTATGTCTTTTATTTGAGCTTCGCTGATCCTGCCTTTAGCTGGCTAATACAGAGTTCATGGTCTTTTAGACTTTATGTTCAGACCACCAGTCTGTCTTCAGTGTGCTACTGCCCAAGGGTGATGTAGGGTCTGCAAATAAACTTTGTTTAAAGCATCTGTATGCAATTGTGGTGGTGTTTTTATAGTTTTGCTAATTCTGCTGGCATAGAAGATGTTTCTGGAAGATTAGTCCTTATCAGTGCGTAAAATGGAATGAAATGGTGCCTGTTACTGGACTCTGATAGCGGGGTATGAATTGAATTGAACTGTATTCGTTTAATTGTATTTTTTTAACTAACATTTATTTTACTGAAGTAATGAAGTTTTAAGCTGTTTGTTTCTGGGGTAGCATTTCTTTTATTCAATATGTTTCATTGTTTTATCATTTGCCCAAATAAAAATTCCAGAATGACAATAATATGTCATATATATCTAGAATTACACAAATATACTAATCATTTATTCATAATTTATCAACTACAGTATAATACAATCAAAAACAATTTGCGATGTTGTGATCAGATCAGTGAATGCAAATTACCAATCCTGGTACATTCTGGCTGACCTTGTAATTTTAACCAATACCTGCAATTTTTCCACAAATTTGGAAATAAATTTGGAACAAATCACTATAATATACCACAAGTTTCACCAATCATAACAATCTTCCGTGTAAATGTTCAGCCATATGTCTCCATGCAGCACCATTCAAGATGCAGACATATTGTATATTTTTGCAGTTTTCATGTGATCTGGCAATTGCACTGCAGTGAGCACCTAAAAACACTGCAGTACGCATCATTGTTTTTTGGAAAGTCTGCTGCAAAATTTGGCATTTTAGCCACCAACAATTACAAAAAATAAAGTCCATGAAATATTGGGGAGACTGAGATATCTTCAATCTTAGTCTGCAAATTCAGTTAAACTGAACAATTATGAAATCGCCAGAGGATTATAAATTGCTTTTTTAATAGCGGTAGGCATCAACAAAATTTAATTTATTAGTACAGTGGGGTTGTGTTCAGATATTAAAGAGAACTTTCTTCTTCTTTTTCTTTTTCTTCTTCTTCTTCTTCTGCTTCTTCTTCTTATTATTATTATTATTATTATTGGATATCTTACAATTTATAAGAAATTTTTGCCTTGGTTAAGCTTGATTTCACAAAGAAACATATAACTAGATTTGCAAAAATGTTCTGATATTGAGAATCCATCTGAATTTTACACTAACACAAATCTGTATTTTAATTTTACAGTGTGTTAGTTAGTACAAATACAAGGGAGGTTGTGTTTACAGTATACACTGTATCTATGATTTACTGCTATTACACTTCAGAGGCAGATCCGGGTGACTCAGAGGTATGCTTTAAACAGGCGTAAGAGGGTCAGCTTTTAGTGTCCTTGCTTCTAGCTAGAGAAGTGATCTAGTACTTTATGTGAGCAGGTCACCTTCAATAATCAGCTTAAGTGTCTGCCCTCTGCCCCCGAATTCACAAACCTTCAGATTTATGCATCATTAGTTGAATAAACTGAGAATTTCTTTTAAAATATGCACTGAGCATCACAGGTGAAGTGTCTGTCTGACAGATTGGGCTTGTCTGCTCAGTGCAGCTTGTATTTCCATCGTTCTTATGTTAACTTGCTCAGGGGTGGATGAAAGATGTGTCGTAACTTGGGTGGCATGTAGAGGGTTGGCGCCTCTAATTGCTGCCATTGCAGATGAAGTGGCTCTGAAGCTGTAACTCTGCTCAAGGCACTGTATGCTTCACAGATGTGGGTGCACGGTCTTCACAGCTGAATTTTTTAACAGTAATTGACATAGCAGAGTAAAAAACGTATTTGGTATTTATAACAAATCCTCAGCATTGTATTCATTGTGCCTGCCTAAATGAGACTTGTTACCAAAAAGACTTAGTTTTTTAAAAGTTCCTACTTGCATTTCTGTCATAGTCTGGTTGATATTGTGCCCAACCCCCCACCCCCCTCCACCCCCAACACACACATATATACACACACACACACACACACACACACACACACACACTCACACAAATAATGATGACAAATTCGTGCATTGTGAATCTATTTTCTTGCGGACTATAATTACA
>JAOUQZ010000051.1:9319451-9352700 GCA_028564935.1 Neosilurus hyrtlii | reverse complement strand
TGTGTGTGTGTGTGTGTGTGTGTGTGTGTGTGTGTGTGTGTGTGTGTGTGTGTGTGTGTGTGTGTGTGTGTGACTTAACAAACTTGAACTATGGAATTGATGTGCTTTTTTCTTTGGAGTCAGGTTGCCGTGTGTCAGTGGGATCTGAATATTACTGGGAAAACCATCACATTTCAGGATTTACAAGCTGATTTTATCTCCTCTGTGTGTGTGTGTGTGTGTGTGTGTGTGTGTCCATGCATGTGTGCATGTTTGTGTGTGTGTACAGTGTGTGTACAAGGAGAATGGAAGCCATTGCATGTCATCATTAAATATATTCTCTTTTATAAAACTATCCTTAAACAGCATGGGTTAATCAAAGGAAGTAAGAAAAATGGAATTTGTGTAATTTCTCTAAATAGATTTAAAGTCCATAGTCTGAGTGGTGCACTCATTCATTCATTCTTGTATGTCAAAATGTTTTCTTGTGTCTGTATAATTTATTTAACATTTATTTTCCAAGTCTACAGTATATCAACTTAAATAATCTTTTGATAAATGTTTGCACACACACACACACACACACACACACACACACACACACACACACACATTATACTATTATTTTTCCCATATACTATATATATATATATATATATATATATACACACATACATACATACATACATACATACATACATACATATATATATAGTATATGGGAAAAATAATAGTACTACAATTTCATCCCGACAAGCCTGTTTCGTGTTTGCCCACTCATCAGGGAATTTTCTGATGATTTTCTCCTGATGAGTGGGCAACCACGAAACAGGCTTGTCGGAATGAAATTGTAGTACTATTATTTTTCCCACATACAATATATTTAGCTCTACTTTGACATATCGAGCACTGTTCTACAGAAAATCGAATCAAGATTTTATATATATATGTAAAAAAGTTTCCTTCCTTCTTTGGTGAAAATGTATTGGAACATTGCTAGTGTAGGCAATGAGAACCAAAAACATCATTCCGACAAGTATATTGAGGTAAAAGTATGGCTAATAAACAAAAGCACTGAAAATAACAATTTTTCAGAAAAAATAAGATTACATTTTTTGACTTTTGCATAGCACTAATAAACTTCAAACCATATGGAATGGTTTAGCAAGTGAAGAAATTTAAAAACTATGTGAACAATTTGCCTGAAAGGTTAAATGCTGTAATCAAAGCAAAGGGTGGCCACACAAAATATTGACTTGGTTTCTGAATTATCTTCATTTTGTCCATTCATTAGACAAAACTGGTGGTGTATAATCTTCCCTGCACACTACGGTGTATATATATATATTTTTTTTTCTTGAATTCGCTTGAATTTGCTTTTGAACTGAGTGCTTTATTCAGGATGCCATGTCCATGTTTTCCAAAAATAATTTACAATTTTGATTCACCTGACCACAGAGCAGTTCACTTTGCCTCAGTCCATTTTAAATGAGCTTTGTCCTAGAGAAGATGGTGGCATTTCTGGATCATGTTCACCTACGGCTTTATGGCTTTTCTTTGCATGACAGAGCTTTAACCTGCACAGCAAATTGTGTTCACAGACAATGATTTCCTGAGCCCATGCATTGATTTCCATGACAAAATCAAGGGAGATTGGCCTTGTTCATTGGGTACAGACATTTCTCCAAATTCTCAGAATGTTTTAATAATATTATATACTGTAGATGATAAGATATAAAATCTTCACAATTTTTACATTGAGGAACATTATTCACAAATGATTCCACAATTTGCAAATGCAGTTTTTTGCAGATTGGTCAACCTTTGCACAGATACACTTTTTATAGTCAATCATGTTACTGGCCTGTTGCCAGTTAACCAAATGAGTTGCAAAATATTGCTCCAGCAGTGTTTTTATATTATTATTATTGTCAACCTTTCCAGCCTCCTGTTTTCCCAATCCGACTTTTGTGAGACAAGTTCACAACACACACACCACCATGTATATCATTTTATATCTATACATGTGGAATTGTATTTATATTAACTGGGTTTAAATCAGTGGAATAACATCAGACAAGTTGGATATTGCCCAAATTCCTGATTTCAGATCCAGATGCCAAGTTGAATGGTTGTCCCACTCTTATCATAAGTTTGGTTGCAGAAAGTTTTGATAGTTTTGATCTGGACACACCTACTCATTCTAACTGAAGTTTGACTGGTACTGTGTATATATACATATAAATATATATATATATAAATATACAAATATATATATATTTCCCCCCACACACATATATATACACACACACACACACACACACACACACACACACACACAAATAATGATGACAAATTCGTGCATTGTGAATCTATTTTCTTGGGGACTATCATTCCAGATGTGGTCCTGCCCTAGATGACCCTGATTACAGAAGGGAGGAAAAGAAGCCTGGTGTGACATGTTGATCAATACGTATTTAAAATCCCATTATGTCCACCATCTCAGCATGGATGCCTCGTTAATGTAATTACAAAGGCAAAATGGCCTCTTAAATTACTGCAACACCAAGCCCTTGCTGTCTTTCCAATGTCAGATCCATTCACATGTGAGTAATGTCATCAAGAGGTGATGAAGTGCCTTTAAATAAATGTATCCTTGTGGGTGTTTTTTTATTGGAAAAAAATTAATATTTACGTTTACTTATTAGTTATGAAAGAAAATGCATTGTGAACTATGCTCTTACCTTGGCTGCTGATGTGTAGGCAGCTTTACCCTTTATTCCTGAGTAGCATGACCTTTACTAGACCTGTAATTTAAACCTTTTCAGAGTTTTAAAAAGTGCAGTAGTTGTAGTATAGGCTTCACAAGGTCACAGCACATTTTTGCAGTGTATTGCAAGTTACAGCTAGTCATCAATCATATATCCAGTACCTTAATCTACCTTTATTATTAACTTCTCATTCACAGGAAAGTTCAAAGAAAGGGTGATTTAAAGGTGTTGTGCCAAAAGGAAATCTTGTTGCTTAAAATGATCCTCCCAGAAAGCCTTTTTCAGTACAATTCAATGTATTTTCTTATTACCTTAATAAATATATTCTTATTATACAAGTGCAGTTCAGTACGGCATAATAAAAAGCTTTCTGACTGTGCTCACCAGTTAAACAAACATTAAAAAACACAGCGGTACAAAGTAAGAGATGAAACAGTGCAGTTATATTACTTAAGGTAATGCTCATTTGTGTCAAACAGTGCAAAACAATGCACACTGCAATAAAGAAGTAAACACAGTGCACTTACATATACAGCATTTGGCAGAGAATTTCATTCAGAATAACTTATATTTTTATCTCATTTATACAACTGAGAAGTTGGCTGTTGGGAGCCTTGTGCAGGGGCCCATCAGCTTGTTGATACTGGGGTGTGAACCCCCACAGCCTTAGCCACTGAGCCACCCTTCCCCAATTATTATAAACATTATAACACACTGTACATTTAGTGATGTTATAGGTAAGTTAAAGTCCGTTATGCTTTTTACACCCGAGCCTACTGGCTCATCAGGCTGGAGCTTTTCCCTGGTTTCCTTAGCGTGAAGCATTTAGGAGTTAAACTCCTCCTGGATGGGACACTAGTCCATTCCTAGTATTTTTACTGATACCTGTTTATACTGCTGGGTGGATAGAGGAACACTTGTGGTTAAGGCCTTGCCAAGGGATCTTAGAACAGTGGGGGTCTAAGCACCCTAAGCACTACACCACCAGCTCCAAGTAATATTATAGCTTTAAGTTCATGTCATACTCGATAGCATTTCACAATGTTTGAGTTTATCATTTATTATACATTTCTGGGAGTTGGTTCCCTACATCTTCAAAACCACTCAGCTCTAAACCTTATTTCAATTACAAATGAATTCACTGGAATCAATCTGGCTAATAGTTCAGTTTGGGTCTACAGGAGTATTGCAAGAGTATTGCAATACTGATGTCACAAAGTGGCTTCACAGACCTTTTTTTTTTTTTGTGATTGACAGATCCACTACATCAGAAGGTCTTTCTCCTACAGATCACTATTACTGGGAGGAGATAAGCAGCTGTTTACCTGCTGTAGAGATTCTACAGTATCATGACTATAAGTTCCAAATCAGGTCATAGTCAATGACTCTGCGACTGGCAACACCATAACCCAGTTTAACCTGCCACATGGACAGGTAATCGGCGTCCCAACTGGCCCCCCTGCCAGCACCTGCTGGTGAGGAGGGTGGCATGTCACCCAGCAGGATTGAAAACAAGACTTGTCATAGGCCAAACGAGCTCCTAGTGAGCCAACAGCCAGCATGCAAACTTTTTAAAGGCAGGTGGGGCTCTCAGGCTGTGGAAGACACAGAAACAACCTGTATCCTTGCGAGTCCATTTTCTCATGGCATCATTTGTACTAGTTAGCAGATAACTCCTGCTGGACGAGAAAGTGGGACTGTGAGTGCACAAACCTTTCTCACTATAAACCACACAGGTGCAGGTCATACTGCGACACTACAACTTTAGTTCCATCCATCCATTCACCCATTGACTATTAGTGAGACACTTTTAGAGTGTGCTCTCAATAACCCATTTTAGGCCCAAAAATCAGAATAAATCATAGCATGTCATAGTGCATAATCACAAAATGGTATAATATGCTTCATCATGTGGTCAGAAGTTTAATTACACAGACATGATTGCCTTCATGGACCGGAATGTCATGGAATCCCCCCTCTTTTTCTGTAGCAGTACTTTTCTGCAAAGACCAGTGGTCAAATAACCAACCAGAATTTATCAGAAACTCCTTAATGGCTACTTAAAGCATATGTTCAAAATAAACCTTACTAAAGGACAGTTAAGCAAATAATATAGACAGTGTACCACAAATGATGTACTGTATGTATCATTTGGATCAGGTGTTGACCAGCAAGCTGCAGTGCACCATGTGTTCTAATACCTTTCTTTCATAGCCAACATTGATATTTTCAGTAGTTTGTCCTTCTTTGATCCTCTATGGAATCAGACCAGACATACTAGTCTTCACTAATACATCAGTGAGCCTTGAAAACCCAAAACAGTCTTCCCAGTTCACTGGTTGTCCTTCCTTGGACTACCTTTGAAAGATATGTAACACTGCATACCAGAACCACCTCACAAGACCTGCCATTTTGGACATGAATAGACCCAGTTATTGAACCATCACAATGCAGCCACTGTTAAAGTCACTCGTGCTAACACTTGCTCATTTTTCCTGCTTCCAATACATCAATTTTAATAGCTGACTTTTCACTTTCTGTGTTATATACCACAGTCCTTAGAAGGTTCCACTGTAATAAGATAATTGATTGATAAGATTGATGCTAGTATATATTAAACAGTATGGCACAATCTGATTGGTTTGCTATCTAGCACCTAATATACATTATTCTGAGTGGATAATCCTGGACTGAAAATAGCAGACAAACACCTCAGTTTGTGATGGTCATTGGTTATGAAATACTAAAAATTCAGCAAAATCCCATACCAAACAACAAAACAAAACAAAACAAAACAAACAAACAAAAAAGCTTTGCAACAAAACCATGTTTTAAGAGGGAAAAAAAGACCACTTTATACAAACAATAAGTCTAAGATACCTGTTAGAAGTGTAAGTACATTTCTAAGTCTAAGTACATTTCTGTCAAAATTTAAATATTTCAATTTGCGGTTTACAGTGGTTGGCAATGGTATATATATCACTAATATATTACAATGAGCCTAAGGCATACACTGGCTGACCTGACATGCAATGGCTGATTTTTTCCCCTTAAAGAGCAATGTATAATGTGATAAAAGCCTTGTTTTTTTATTTTTATATCTGTTCCCTTTTCTAACCCATCAAGGCAGCAGTCAGACAGTCTTCCAAGAACCACGCAACAGATGGATGAATAGTTGCACTATTACCCTTTATCTTGCTCTGATCATTGTTAATGAAAAGATTTTCTCATTAAAGTCCCATAATCAAATTAAAATGTAATCAGCCGATGTCATTCAGAGCTTTTTTGGATCAGCGTTCCCATTTGGATAGATGTAATGATTTCCTAATAGGTCAGACTGGCCGCCGTGAGGTACTTTGGGTCTTAAATGTCATTATGCCAGACCTATTCTTAATGTATTAATGGAATTTTGAATTCAGCATTGACATCAACAGTCCATTAGGGCAAATGTGAACACACTGCATTTTCATTTTGGTATAAAAATAATAAAAAATCGAAAGCTGGAGTAGGAATATGTCTTAGATGTTGCCACTAATGTTTCCATCTAAAAACAATGTCTAAACTATTTCATTTGCATATGTATATTTCTGCATCTATTTTCCAATAATTTTGCATAAATGCTGATGTATGCATTATTTTACTGACTAATATAGGACTGACAAAATAAATGAGCTGATTGTATAGAGTGATAGTTTTGCCAAACAGTTCAGGCTAACTTGAGACACCAATCTCTGTGTCTGCTTCAACTCAAGCTTGCTAAAATGCTGTTACCAGCGTTCGCAGGGAGTCTGGGTAATTTTTCATTCATTTATTTATTTGCTTTATCATTTATTCGGGTTGTGGGCAGGCTGGAGTCTAGCTCAGCCAACTCTGGGCGAAGGAGTTACACCCTGAACATCTTGACAGTACATTGCAGGGTCAACATAGACATTCACACGCAGACCTAACTATCCTAATGTGCATGTGTTTTGATTATGGGAGGAAGATACAATACCCAGAGGAAACCCACACAAGCATGCAAACTCCACATAGAGAACTTGTTCAGTAAACAGAGTTAGCTGTGTTAAGTTATTAATTTATTCATTCTTTCCTCTTCTGTAACCACTGGTGGATTCAAAGCCTCCTCTGGGTACAGGGCAGGAACTCAGCTTGAATGGGACAGTTGTCTATCAAAATCACACCTAGGGGTAATTTAATGTAGCCAGTACAACTACTGGAATGCTTTTAGGAGGGGGAGAAAAACAATGGAAAGAACTTGGACAGGAACCCTGCACAAACACTCATGTTACATTTGGGAGTTTGTTGGAATTTAATTAAAAATTTGTCAATACAACAGGGGGAAAAAGATCACTTAGATTAAGATCACTAACTGAATATGTTGCTGATGGTCTATACTTGTAAAAACCTTTGGCCTATAGTGAGCATTCTCATAGCACAGGGTTGGCAAAGAGATGAGGAAAAGCATCTACTGCCACTTCAGACTGGAGTTCTATCTTCTACCACCACACAGAGGAAAGGGAGGAACTAAAGCACTGTAATGGTGGGACAGAATTGAAGCACATCTTGAGATTTTGAAAGGCTTCCACTGCTGCTTTTGTCCATAATAACCTCTGTCTGCATCCAAGGTGCTTGAGCTGAACTGAAAGGCTGAAAAAAACTCAAGAAAAATTTCTTCAAAGCTCCTTGACTTATCACCTCTAGCACATGTTTTTATATTTCTACTCCCACTGAACTGAGCACATAACCAGTGAAGAAACCGGTGACTTGATAGTAAATCCATTTTCTGATAGAGTTATTTTAAGGCTGATTCCACATGTACAATAAGCTCCTGTGCAAAATCTGAACATTTGCATTTTGGCATGTCCTCAACACAGTTGTAAGCATTTATCCACTCATTTCCTCCTGGATGTGAATCATATTATATTTTTAGTACTTTAACAGTGTTACTTTGGGTTGCATTTAACCTGATCAGGCATAACATTATCACCACCTGAGTAGGCAGTCCCACATTTTGCAAACTGCAGTATACTGTTTGTCTGTCTTAGACAACATAATACTCTTGCCAGCTCACTTGTTGTCCTTCTTTGAACCACCTTTTTAACTCACCACTTCATACCAGGAACAGCCCACAAGATTTGCCTTTTTGGGCATGCATAGACCCAGTCGTTTAACCATCACAGTTTTTGGCAGGAGCCACTGTAATGAGATATTTAATGGTAGTATATACTACATGGAAATGGTAATGTCTGATTAGCCTGCTACCTGGGGATTAAAAAACATTATCCTAAAAGGATAATGGTTAATTTAAGTTGACACACAGTCATGGTGCAGGCAATGTTTTGATTGTCTCTCTTCAAAAAGTGCTAAAAAAAACCCAAACAAAACAAAAAACAAACAACCAACACCCCCATAAAAAAAAAAAAAATCTTGTTTTTAGTTTGTCTATCTCATGTTTCTGCATAGGATATACTAAAACTCTGAATGAGCTCAGAAAGGTGTATAGTGCTACATAGTGCTTATTTTTGCTTGGACCACACGTGACATGCTTCTAAAATGGTTACAATATATGTAACAAAAAACGTAATATATGTAAAAATAGATAAATTACTAAATCTTGATTGATTTTACTTCATTGTGTATATTTGTTTTATGCATGTGTGTAGTACATTCATTCATTCATTTTCTGAACCACTTAATCCTAATTAGGGTCACGGGGACAATAAGGAAATGACGCGTTTACTACTTTTCCTGCTGCCTCACACATAAAAGTAGTTGAGCTAAAGGCCGGTATTACTTACAGGATGAAGTTGGTGATAGCAGACTACGTTTGATCTGATCCTTTCAGTCTATAGTTTGATACTATTTTGTATAATTGCCTAATTTGTTCCATTTTGCACTCAGTAGCAATTGTTAGTTTAAAACCTCTTCCCAGCATTGATTCAGTTAGTCTACCAGACAAACCCAAGGTGTGCTTCCGGTTCAAATATCCTACATCATTAGATTTTTTATCTACTGCCTCTGCTGTATGATACAATGTGCAGTTTAGCTGTTGATTTTGACTTTTTTGTTGAAGGATAAAATTTACAACTTTAAAAAAAAGAAGGAAAAAAAGAAAGAAAGAAAGAGAGTAAATCACTGGCAATTCAGTAATCAATACAAAGCAGACGCAGCTCTAACTCAAATAGGATAGACATAGAATGTAATGTTTCATTGATGCATCACAGTAGCTGTAATGAAGAACTGTATCTTAGGCAGTCCGATGATGATGGCCCTAGAGACAGGGGGAGTAGACTGGCATCAAAACAACACCCTAGTTTAGCTTCCGTGTCTGTTTCAATTCCAGCATGCGTAAGTCTGACCTTGGTTATTCTAGATCAGCATAAATAAATCTCTCTGAGTAGAGCAGGTGATATCAAATTGCCTTGTCATTTGTCTTCCTAGAATAAAGCTTGTTATCAGCCAAATTTGGGGGATTACTTTCACATTATTTATTGTTTCGGAACAAGATACAATGTGATGCTTTGATTTATTTTAATTTCCGCTGGTAGACGTTTCGACTTAATATTTAATGATTACTTTATAATAGAACACAGAATGAACTACTGTCACAAATTTGGCCTTTAAAAACATTAAATTCAGCCATTAGACAAAAGAATCACCTATAATCCACTGACAAATAAACAAGCACAATTTTAAATCATATTAATTCACTTAGATCTGATAAGGATGACAGGTTTTCAGTTACAACTTGTAATAAATGTGCATACAAAAGGTTGCTAAGTATTTCCTACATGATGAATACTCACTCCTCTCACTCATTTGCCAAACTGCTTGATCCTATTAGGGTCACAGGGAGGCTGGAGCCTATCTCTGCCTACACTAGGTGAAGGTGGGATACACCCTAAACAGTTTGCCAGATTACTGCAGGGACAACACACACACACACAACCTTTCACACTCACACCTCGGGGAAATTTTCAACAGCCAATTAGCCTAATGTGCGTGGGAGTTTTGCACTATGGGATGAAACCGGATTACACAGAGGGAAACCATGCAAGCTCAGGGAGAACATGCGAGTCCATACAGAAACACCTGAGCCCGGGAATCAAACCCGGGATGTGCTAACCACTATGCCACTGTGCTGCCCTATGATGATTACTTGATTATGGGGGATAAATGGATTGTGGGAGTCATATAGCAAAGGCATTTATGGAGGGCATTTAATTATTTCTTTGTTTGTTTGTTTATGAATGCCATATGCACACTTAAAAGACAGGCTAAAATTATGGGAAAGTATTTCAAATAGTCAAATCTCAACTAGTCACTGCACATAAAGGCTTTCAAATAAACCCCAAACAAAAAGATTATTGTAGAGAGCGAGATTGACAGGCTGTGGAATGGTAAATATAGAAGAGCTGCAATCTGCATAAAGCACAAATTAATTCAGCTGGCTTTGAATGTTTCTTTGCAAAATTGCACTAAAAATAATTCATATTTAAATCATTCTCTTAGCTACCTTTGATCAATGTGACATTTGTCTTGCAGTGAGGATGAGGGAGTGTCCCTATAGGGTACTGAACTCTGCCAATTCTCCATTCTTCTTGATCGGCCAAATATATAGCGGTCAGCTTCACTCTGTACCCCTGGAGCACCTTGGAACTCATTAATCTTCACTTGCTGACCCAATGGGAGCAGAGAAATTGTTTAATAGAAGACTGTGAGATTATTAGTCTCTCAATTCGACATTTATGAGGCCATTTTTGTCTTTTGACCTTAACACAGATATTTATATTCAGGTCTACATCATAGACCTGATTCTCACAATGCACACATTTTGTAGATATTTGTTGAACTAGATTCAGTGACTTTTTATCAGCCTCTTTCTATATAAACTACATGGCTACTTGGATGCACCCAATTGCATGTTTCTTTCTAGGAAAAAAAGGAAAGAAAATCAAATTGTATTCTCTTCACCTCTGCTGTTTATCCCCCTCATCATTTACATATTGTAATTGGTATGCTAATTTCACTCTAATAATGTAATACTTGCCACTCCAGATGTCAACTCTAGACATAAGCTGCCATTTACATTTCTGGCAGTCCGATAAACTTATTGTAATTTAAATAAGTGTGTATTACCTAATGCATATCTACATGTAATTGATTATAGGACAAGGACTGGCTGCTGTTAACCCCTTATTAAAATGGAAAGCTGTTTGTCATTAAATCCCCGGCATGGCAATTAAGCCTCTGCTCGAGCAGTAAGACTGACACTTAGAGCTTTTTGTGAGTTTCTCTGCACTATAACTGGACTGTTTCAACCTGACTTCATGTTCTTCGCAGTGCCTGCTGCACTAATGGATCGTTTAAGTCAACAAATTAATTCTGTCAGAGCCACTTAAACAAAATCTGGAAATTCCCCAGTCTGTGACAGCAAAGTAGCAAAGGCATTTAAGAAAACAAAAATGAAAGAAACTAACAAAATAAGGGTAGTCAGTCTAATTAATTAAGAAAAAAGAATAACCCTAATTGATTCGGGTACTGTGACATTTGAAGTGATATGTAGGTTTGCATAAGCTGTTGGCATGATAGACACCACTGAACAATTCATTTAAACTGAGTGGGCTGCAAGATCTCTCAGAGTATCTAACCAACCATGTCTTTAATCTGAAGCAGTAGATAGACAGATTGCCTCTCTGACTATGATTTTGATCTCATTAGCGCATGTTTTTTGCAGTACATAACGGGTATAAATCCGATCCACAACAAAAAATCAGACAAATTCCTATAGGACATTTGTCCTAAGATCTTTGTCATAGAGTTTAGAACATTCGTCTCCGGGGTAATTCTTAATGTCTGGGCCATTTCCTAGCGCCTTTGTTTGATGCACTATGACGTTACATATACAAAATTAATTAGCTTTTTTGGTCATGTGAAAACCTTCGGTCATGTGAGTTTTTTTATTTATTTTTATAATAGTCCTCAGATTGCTCTGTGTTGAACTCACTTCTACTTTTGTATGAACAGCATCCAATTCGACATATCTATTTTTAGACTATCTTCTCCATGACAGATGAAAAAAAAAACAAAACAAAAAACACACATATTTTATGTGTGGATACAACGACACAGCTTTCAAATCCATCCAAACCCACGTCAGCCCCTTCTGTCTTCTTTCTGTTAAATTCAAGTGATAAAAAAATAAATTGCACATTGTTTCTGCAAGAGGCTTCAGAGAGGGTAACTAAGTCAGGGTAACTAATGCTCAGACAGCTTGGGAAAGGATAATTTGTGCTCATTCTGTTCTAGAAGAACTGTGCTAGAAATCACCATTAGTGATAAATAACAAGTTAAACAACAGGTGCATAGTATGCAATAAATAGCCAACATACTGTAGGATGTGATTAAAAATTAAAAGACAATATTGGTCTCAAAAACTTCACACAGAAATGGCCTTGGTCAAGATTTGAATTTTGAACATTCCTGTGAGGCTACAGTACTAAGCACTGAGCCACTGGGCCCCCTGGTTCATAAGAAATTGTATGTAAATTTTCCTAATTCAAATTTGGTTTATTCACCTACATCAGTAAAGGCAAACCTAAATGTAAATAAAATACAGAATAGCTGAGATTGTAAAGACATTTGGGTTTCTTTTAGCTGTACATCCATGTATTTGTGGTGTCACCTTGCTTTTATAACAACCTTTTAATCCGACTTTTCTCTCCATGAATGTGTATCACATTTTAAAACTGAAGCCAAAGCCAAAATGAATGAAACTGGTTTCTTTCACAAGGTTTCTATCAATCCATATTCATGTCATTGGTATATATTAATGATCTGGAGAGTTGAAATGTTAGCTCTTTAACTTGGGTGAAAATGAGGTTCTTTCTCACATACTCTCTCCTTCGCTCTTCATGATAAGTGGAATCAATGTGCTCAAGTGGAGAAAAGGCTCAGGAATAAATTTATATTCCTACAGCCTGTCAAATTGAAAATATGGAAATCGGACAATTTATTGAATCCTGAGCAAGTCAATAATAAGGATGATATTTGGTGGATTTAACACATTTGTCCACAGGAATTATTCATTTTATGATGGTGCCAAGCTCAAAAAAACATGTTTTGATTTTTTAGCAGAGCAGACTATAAATATATTCTGATTTTGGACATGTTATAAATATCCAAAACCTGACCAAAATGGGGTCACTGTCAGACATGAATGCAATTGAAGACTGATCGGTAATTTTAATTATTAAAAGAAGTTACAATTAACAATAATTCCTTGTTGGCGAAGTGGACGTCTTGCAAACCATTTAATTCAATGATAATCACTGAGCGTGAGATGCATAATTATTTAGTATATATAATATACATTACCATAAGCAAAAAGCACACTAAAATCTGATTCTTGATTTGTTTATTCATTTATTTTTGTTTTTACCCCTTGGCTTTACTAAGCCGAAGGGGTTATGCGATAGCCTTTGCTGTCTGTCCATCTGTACATGTGTCCATTACAGCCCATATCAATACTACAGATCATAATGATCGCTGATTGATAGCTCCTCCAGAACTTTAACAATTGCCCCCAAATTTGTGCCAGCCATGCACCATGATGTGACGCAGAATGTTTTAAAAAATCAGCTTGATATGTTAATTATTAATGGCGATATTTGGTAATGATTATTTATAAATTTGGCAGCAAATCCTTCAGATGGTACAAAGTTACATAGCCACAAAGTCAAGGGGGGCTTCTATATGGTGTAGGGTGGCATGTATTACATAACCGCTTCCCCTAACAAATGTCAGGGGTGACCCCTGGGTCTACTGTGGATTGAATGGTATTTTTTATTTCGTAGGCCTAAATCATTAGGGATGCGGGTTAACATCTGAGGAGGTGTATAGGCATTGTACAGTGGAATTTAAAGAATAATATAGCATTGAAGCAGATCAGGTGAGCGTGGCATGTTTCAAACGGAGTTAAGTGTTGTGTAGCTGTGAAGCTATGTAATGACATCTTTTGGGACTGCCCATTCAAAGCTTGGTACATACTGCACAAAAACGTAAGTAAATCAGGGTCCATAAAGTTGTGTGTTTTAAACTCATTTAAAGTTTAAGTATATACAATGTACCATTTTTATGGTTTATTTTTCCATTTTAAAGTCTGATAAGGATGATACCGCCAGCTCCTGGTGACAGTGACAAACTATGATCCACTTGGGATAATGTTTTGTTATTTATATATAATAATTTTTCATTTATATCATGATAGCAAGACATGTATATAAATCCCATGTAGTGTATACTAATTACCAATAATTTTCTGGCTAAGATGAGGTAGATTTATAGACCCCAATGAGCCAAGACATTAAAAGGATTATGACTGCAGACAGATAAAGTCTCCATACAGTAGCGCTTGCTAGTGAGTGGGATGTATTAGACAGAAATTAAACAATCAGTTTTCAAAGCTGATTGGTTGGAAGCGGGGAAAACTGGGCAAATGTAAGGATCTGTGTGTGAGTGCTTTTGACAAGGGCCACACTGTGATGACACTGGGTCTGTTTATCTCCAAAGTGTCAGGTCTTGTGGAGTGTTCTTGGGATGCAGTGCTGCTGTAAGTACCTACCAAAGGTGGTCCAAGGAAGGACAACCAGTGAACTGGCAAGAGTGTTACAGAAGCACACTGATGCAATTGGGGGGGTGAAGGTTAATATGTCTGGTCTGATCTTACACAAGAGCTACTGTAGCCAAAACTGCTGAAACTGGTAATGTTGACTGTGATATAAAGGGGTCAGATCACAGTGCAATGCCGCTTGCTGTATATGGGGCTGCCAAGTAACAGAGCAATCAGGTGGTGTAAATACTATGGCTGATTGGCGTATATATATATATATATACAGTATATAGCTGGTATGTGTATGTGTGGGTGGCACAGTGGCATAGTGGCTGGCATGTCTGCCTAACAGCAAGAAGGTCATGGGTTCGAGTCCTGGGCTCAGAGAGGGTGTTTCTGTGTGGAGTTTCTATGTTCTTCCTGTGCTTGTGTGGGTTTCCTCCCACAATTCAAAGAAGTGCAGGTTAGGTTAAATGGCTGTCTGGGATAGCCCCAAGGTGTGAGTGTGAATTATTGTGTGTGTGTTTTTGCCCTGTGATGGACTGGTGAGCCATTTAAGGTGTACCACACCTTTGCCCTGAGTCATATGAGATAGACTCCACACTCCTGGCATCCCTGGTAGAATTTAGTAGTTCAGCAAATGAATGAATAAGTGAATAAATAAATGAATGTGTATGGTTGTTTTAAATAAGGAAATTACCCAGTTAGTGTGACAGTGTCGCATTTGATTTCGCTTTTCTTCTTTTTTATGCACGCTTAGTAATTTTGGTGTTTTAAATTTGATACATACACCTCAGTGGTTCTGGGCATCATTAGAAAGTCGTAGCTTGGTGTCTACATTGTCAGAAATGTAATACTGTGACAGTTTTTGGCATCAGAATAAACCAGGCAGATAAGTCAGACAGGGGACCAGACAATAAGACATAAAAGCTGCTCCACTCTTCAGTCTGGGCAGAAGGGTAGTGGGAGCAGACCTTTCCTTTCTAAGATGACAACTATAACAATGACAAGCTGTCTACTGTGATATTCACTTCATCCATAAAAAAATAAATAATAAAAATCAACTAAACATTTCTGTAACCTGAGTTCTCCCTCTGAGTGCTCTTCTTTTCAAGTCACTGCAACTGAAGGATTGTAAACATCTCTCAAAATTGCAGTGCTTGTCAAATCGTCGTATCACAAATGGTTCCAGACTGCCATGATCCTGCACTCTACTCATTAATGCAATTATAGACGTCAGCAATTGTGAGTCGAGCTTGTACTGCATGTAGAACAGCAAAAAAGCATACCCGTCAAGGATGTTAAAGATGGCTGTGCCTTCTCTGCTGATACAGTGGAATTGTAAATGTGTTTTACCTTCTGTTTGGTGGGAATGCTGCTTTAATCCTGCTCTTTTCACATCTGAATAAATGCCCATACTGGTCCAACATTACGCTTGTAGAATGCTGAGCTTGGTCGGGGTGGGGCCTTTGGCCGGGTGTAATTTATCTAGTGAAATGGTTTTAGTTCGACTTGGATTTAACTAAATTGAAAACGGAAAGTGATGCCGAAGATATGGGAGGTAAGAAGAAGAGAAGAGTAGAGAGAAGAAGGGGAAATCTGTTAAGGTGCCACTGTAAGACTGCTGACATACCCTTGCTTTGGAACTGGGATATTGCAGTCATCTCTCACTGCCACAGCAGTTGCACGAGCCACAGGATGGAGATGAGAGATGCCAGAATTCTGGGCCATTAGGGATTTGGGCAACCGCTGAGCCTAGGGGAAGGAACACTACACCCAGACGCAGCCAGCAGCCAAAACAGTGTGGATATATGCGTGTGTGCTTGGATGTGTCTCTTATGATGGGTGTCCACTACAGTGCATATATATATATATATATGATAACTATATAAGGGGTTATAATTACTTTATCTTCACAAAGGTCTATTGGAATGGTTAAGTCAGGGAGCCCCAATGTTTTCATTGCTTTACGTTAACAGCCACAGATGTAATCCAAGGCTTTCAGCTGATTTCTTGCCTTGTCGCTGTCACTGGCTTTGTTGTATTAGAGGTGGAAGCTCATTTTCAGGCTCAAATAGCTTTTGTGAGTGGCAGGGTTGCAGGAGGCAGGACCTGACTGAAAGGCCTGTCAGCCACATTAATAATGGAGGGCTCAGTCTGCTCAGATGAAGCTGCTGAGGGAAAAAAAAATCAATGAGGAAGAAGAATTGGTGAAAGCTGCTTCATAAGAAGCAGAGGTTCTGTCTCCATTTTGTCCATCCTTGCTATTTTGGGTTGGGATCTTACAGTGATATTATGGGGGCTCTAGAGAAATATATAACCACAGCTTCTAAGAGAGGTTAGTAAATAATTCACCTTGAAGTCTCACCAGTGACTGTACTATCATCTCAACAAAACACTGCCCAACACAAATCTGAAGGAAATGTTAGTAGATGTACACCACATGTAGAGCACACCTGGAACAGCAATAATGGCTTTCTGAGTCCTAAATTCCAAAATCTCTATATAAACATTTATTTAACATTTTTCTACTATTTGGCATTTTTCAAAATTTTTTATTATTATTCTGCAGGTGCTTTATTTGATCTTCTTCTCTTATTGCCAAGCAATGGAGAAAAAACCCTGAGTCACCAACTTCTTTCAGGTCAAGAACCTCAGTGTCCTTTTCACACTGAAGGTGAATCATGAGTTTTGTGCAGTGATGCATAGAGACATGCTTGTGTTATTTTTCATGAATTAACTGCTCGTGTCAGCAGGAGAGAGAGTTCTGTGTTTCTGTGCGCGTGGAAATGGAGTTTGCCCAAAGTCTCTGGCTCTTTGCCTTTGTTTTCAAGACAATAGTGCCTGACAGGAATTTTCTTGCGTGAAAATGATGACGGCCATGATAAATTCTCTCAAAATGGCTGCCTCTTTATCATTTAGTCCTACCTCAGACTATTTTCTCATTTTATGCAGCTGGTGTTTTAGTAGGGGGAAAACACTGTTCATCAAAAAAAGAATAGGGGATGGTGATGGGAGGAAAAAAGCAGCAGTTTTGTTATCAAATTGATCATTATAAGCTTTATCTCACTCGCAGCATGGCAGGGAAAACAAACGGTGCTGTCACCCATCGCACATCACCCATAACTCCTTGTCCTTTTCGCTCCATAAACAGTTGTTCTACCCACTCCGACCTTGGCGAGAGAGATAAATAAGTGGAATAAATTTGTTGCTGGGGCAACAGGAAGGCGTAACAATGAGCGTTACCTTATATTAATGTCCACTTGCTTGTAGCTACACCCTGAGGACTGCAGGCACACGGAGAGGAGGTCAGGAGAGAGAGAAAGTTGGGTTAGTGCCTTGGGCAGCCTGCTAGAAAGACTTCCTCCTCTCCAGGAAGAACCAGGGTGAAGGACAAACGATCTGCCAAAAAGATGTGAAATTAGACTTGAAGTGGGAAGAAATGCCATAGGCTCTGATTGTACCAAGTCCATAGATGGCATGCAGTCAAAAAAAAATGTTTAGCACTAAATGCCAGATCTCTGCAGTCCTTTGTAAGTAGTTGCATAGTGTTGTGTAAATGATGGCTGACCTCTATGAATATAACCTTTATAAATATTTCATGCTGTGATGAGGGAGGGCTTTGCTAATACATTTCAATGCCAGCCAGCTTACAGACCTGGTAATTAGCTTTAATTACCTGCTTTTATAGCTTGTCATTAAAATTAAGCCTCCTAGTAACCCGCTTGCTATTTTTTCCCCTCAGAAACAGTAGATGTTCTTGCACAAAGAACCCACTAAAGCAAAAATTTCAATTTTATTAGTTATTCAGCCTCTGATCAGGTGCAGTGTAATGAGTAGGGCGAATGTATGTTTGTATCTACATAATGGAACAGTCCATCACACTTTACAATGTGAAACAGAGCTCGTCAATGAGACCAATTAGTGCAGCTATGGTGCCAGTGTCTGTGTTTATACACCGCACAGTGACCACATTGCCAAACAATGGAGAGGATGAGTGGAGACAGCAATTATATCATCAGACCCACTTTTCCCTGGAGGAGGGAGAAATCTCCACATATGGTCAGAGACTGTATTGTTTTGCACATTCGTTTCAATGGATCACTTAATGCAGTAATTTGAGAAGAAAGAGTCTGCTTTATGATTGTGGCAGGCGGAGCGATGATTAATTGCCTTCCTTGTCGAAATGTGGAGGAGGCAGCATCTTGTCCGTGCTCGTATCTGGACCTTGTATCCAGTCTGATGAGAGAACTCAAAAAGAAAATCAAGACTAGCTAGCTTAATTTTTGCATCACACCCAATCATTTCCAAAGTGCATGGAATAAAAATAAAAGCACAGACATTCATACATGCAGTAGTTATTTTTCCAGCTCTCAAAAGTAAATAAAAAAATGACGACTGTCATAAATTCTAACCATAGCAAAAAAAAATACTTCTTAAATATAAGCTATTTGTTTAGTGAGTGTGTAATAAAAGAAAGAGGGGTTCACTTTATACCAAGAATTTGATTTTATTGTTTATTAAGTGTAAGCTCACTGCTTTCCTTCAAATGAGTTATTTCTTTTAAAAAAAAAAAGGCATAACTTTTTAGCACAGTCTCAGCAAAACTTTTTTTATTTTAGTTTTTCAGGAATTCAGTCTCAGTGAATATGGACTGGTATCCAGTTTGGTGTTCTGTTGTTGTCCATCTGAACATTGTGAAGGGGTGTTCATGTTGTGTATCTTAGATGCTTATTTGAGTTACTGTAGCCTTCTGTCCTGTTTGAACCAGTCTGCCCCTTCTACTCTGCCCTCTCTCATCATCACAGTATTTCTGCCCACAGAACTGACATTCACTGAATGTTTTTTCCCCCCACCTTGCATTATTCTGTGAAAATTCGAGAGACTGCTATGCACAAAAATCCCAAGAGCTCAACAGTTTCTAGAATATTCAAACTAGTGTCTATCACCAGTACCCAGGTGGCTGAAATCAACCCACTATTAACTTAAGCTCTTGACATATATTTTTTTTAAATTGCACTTCCATAATATAATTAAGCGATTGAATCATTACAGGAATAAGTACATGTATACTGTAGGTGTTCCTAGAAAACGTGGTTGGTGAGTATACATGTCTATTCTATGATTAATTTTTCCTATGATGCCATTCATTCATTTTCTGAACCACTTTGTCCTAATAAGGTCACAGGGAGGCTGGAGCCTATCTCAGCCAACTCTGTGCGAAGGCGGGGTACACCCAGAAAAGCTTGCCAGTCCATCACAGGACCAACACATACACAACCATTCACATTTACACTTACACCTAGGGGCAATTTGGAACAGCCAGTTACCCCAATGAGCATGTCTTTGGACTTTGGGAGGAAACTGGAGTACCCAGAGGAAACCCACCAAAGCACTCGCAAAGTCCACACAGAAATGCCCTCGCCAGGCACAGGATTCAAGCCAAAAACCTTCTTGCTGTGATATACTAACAACAACACCATCATGCTTCCACTCATGATGCCAGTTGATACAAAATGGTTGATTACTATGAAATACACTGTCTTCACAAAAAGCTTTTATATTTTGTTGGACCACCTTTAGCCTTGATTATAGTGCATAATCACCATGGCAATGTTTTTGCAGGGCCAGCA
Organism: Neosilurus hyrtlii; assembly: GCA_028564935.1. Classification (NCBI taxonomy): domain Eukaryota; kingdom Metazoa; phylum Chordata; class Actinopteri; order Siluriformes; family Plotosidae; genus Neosilurus; species Neosilurus hyrtlii. The sequence goes on along the minus strand of JAOUQZ010000051.1, from coordinate 9,332,706 downwards.
AAGGCACAGCTATTCTTATTCACGCTCATCATTGGAGGCAATTGAGAATAACCAGATCCTTATGTGCATGTATTTGGACTGTGAGAGGAAGCAGAGCACCCAGAGGAAACCCAGACAGAACATACAAACTCCACACAGAAACTTCCTTGCCCGACAAGTGTCCAAACCCAGGACCATCCTCCTGGGAGGCAGACGTGCTAGCAACTACGCCACTCTGCTGGCCTTGGTGATAATCAAGGGTATGTACCCTTAAGGGTAAAGGCAGCCCAACAAAATATGTGTGTGCAACTTTTTTGGTGGGCTGGTTAGTGTATAATGTTTAGCTAAATATTATGGCACTGTAACTACTTCCTTGCTCTGGAAAAACCTAATAAAAAAGACCTGCTAGACTATTCCAGATCAAAGTACACCAAACTTTGTGGTTGCCTCACAGCAAGAAGGTCCTGGGTTCGAGGCCGAACGAGGCTCTGGCGTTTCTGTGTAGAGTTTGCATGTTCTCCCCATGCTTGCATGACTTCCTCGGAGTACTCCAGTTTCCTCCCACAGTCTAAAGACATGCACATTAGGCGAATTGGCTGTTCCAGCTTGCCCCTAGGTGAGAGTGAGAGTTTATTCTCTCAAATATAATTGCTGTGTTTGTTTTGGCCCTGAGATGGTCTGATGAGCTGTTCATGGTGTATCCCATCTTCTCTCAGTGTGGGCTGAAATCCTGGTAGGATTAAGCGATTTGGCAAATGAGTGAGTGAAAGTGAGTGAAAATTATGGGGCAAAACTTGGTAGGTGTAAATTTGGGTCTAACTCCAACTTACGGGGGGGGTTTTTTTCAGATCAGGGAAGACTATTCCTCTTTGCTGCACATTTATAAATTGCAATATTTTTTCAGGTTTTCGGTTCTCTATATTCTATATTAAATCAGTATTCTGACTGGAATGCTTCTCAGAATTTGCAGCTGGTTGACTCACATCAGCTTGAATTTGTAATAAATTATAAAGTTTGAAGCTATTTAAAGCAGGAAGGGGCCAGGATCATTTGTTCAGAGAAAGGAAGGTTCATGTTTAGAAAGAGCTGGTGCATTATTGTAGTTTCATTTTTCATTTATTTTCCACTCAAAAGATTTCTGAAACCTTTGCTGCTCAGTGTAGCTGGACTATAAAGATATTAATTATCATAGCACTTAGTTTTTTTTCTCTTCAATGATTACTCTGAATAGAAGAGGCATGCAGCTGAAATCCATCTCCATGCTGTTAGTACATTAGTCTCTCCACTTTTGTTCATGCATCTGTTTCTTTTGTGAACATTAACACTCATATAATACCTCGTGTGTCACTGTGGACCAATTCCAAACATGCATGCAATGAATAATTTTTGAGCAAATACTCAATTATTATTTTGTGTCATGCAATGCCATGTGTGTACTGCGTAATTTCTGAGGAAACTGTAATAAAATGAAATGAGATCATATCGTAGTAATTGTTAATATTTTCCACCTGTGCATATTTGCATTTATTTTCATGTACACATAACTTATAGAATTATTTGAAAATTGTGCACTAGCGAGTATGGTATGGATAAGTCGTGGTTTCAGTGTTTGGTGTAGTGATAAGGGGCAATAATTTCATACTTTGCCGCCTCACTCACTGATTTGACGAAGCCCTTAATCCTATTAGGTCGTGGGAATACACGCTGAACAGCTTGCCAGACCATTACAGTGCCAGCACTCACACAACCACTTACACTCACACTCACACCTAGGGGCAATTTGGAACATCCAGTTAGCCTACCATGAATGGTTTGGACTGTGGGAGAAAACCAAAGAAACCCACAGAGGCACAGAGGCAAACTCAGAAACACACAGAAAGGCCCAAGCCGGGGACTCGAACTCAGGACGTTCTTGTTGAGAGGTGGGCGTGCTAACCACTATGCCACCATGCTGTCCAAAAGCATTCTTTCAGTTGCAGTATTTTTTATAAGTTTTCCTGACTGCTTTATAATTTTTGTTAAACGTGTTACTTAAGCATTCATGCTATTTTGGCTGTGTTACTCCAGCAGACATGTCTAAAATAATTAAAATTACAAAAACTAATGAATGAATTAGGAAATGAATGAATGAATAAACAAATAAATAAATAAACAAACTGGAAGAAACACACCCCAAGCAGATCTAAAAATAATGATAACAAAATCTTATATCAGTAGCCTAGGGCACGGGTATGCACATATACGTCTTAGAGGCACACTTACTAAATTTTCACTAAGTTTAAGGTCCAGAGAATGGCAGATCAATCATGCAAAGTCCCATCAACCACAGAGGAATTTTACTGTACCTACACTCAATACAAATTAAACAAACTTTGTTAAAACTTTGGTCTTGGGCTTCCCTGCACCGTCGAGTATGAACTTGTGTTTTTCAAACTTGTTGTGTCTCCTCAGTTTTAAACAGTATCCAACCACCCAAAAAATGTTTTAATTGATAATGAACATTTCTGAACACATCATGTTTACTCTTTCAGCTTGAATGCTTACCTCTACAAATTAGTTTGCTGACTAGCCATGTGCTTCTATGCTACTACTGATTTTTCTGGATAATATCACAAACATTTAAAAATTGGCACTATAAATAATTTTGTAAAAAAAAGAAACATGACTCCACTTTTAGACAGTGTCTAAATCTATATTTTATTTAGTAAGTACTTCAGAAAATACTGCAAGGAAATATTACAATACCTTAAAAATGGACCAAATTTAAGCTTTTGCCAAACCACTTAATCTTACTAGGGCCATACGGAGGCTGGAGCCTATATTAGCCGACTCCGGGTGAAGGCAGGGTACACCCTGAACAGCTCACCAGACACAACCACTTACACTCACACCTAGGGGCAATTTGGAATGGCCAAATAGCCTAATGTGCATGTCTATGGACTGTGGGTGGAAACTGGAGTATAGATTAGACATGAAACCTCTTCCAGCAACACTGAACCCTGAGGAATGTTTACTGTATTGTACAGTATCAGAGTGTGAAAAGGATAAATATCTATATATGAAGGGTTGAGAACCAGAGTGTTCTAACCAACAGCAAGCTGTTTTTGAGTACAATGACATGGACGTTTTTGCAGTATAAGAATATCAGGGATGATGCTCACGATGTGATTCAAGGTCATAAGGAAGATGAAGGAACCATTCTGGCACACATAGACCTTAATCACATCTGTCAAAATATATGCCTTATCCAATTTTTCAGTATTTGTGGGTTAGACCACTGTGGCTCTCAGCCTCTGTTCACCCTTCAGCATAAAAACATCTCAAATACATGCAAATAGCCCTGTTACAATGAGCAATGTAGGAAGAGACAAAGGCAAGATGGAGGCTAGGGCACACCAGCTAATCAATGAGTGCATGGGCTGATTTCAGTAGCAGTACTGTGGAGGATGTTAAGATGGATGCTGGTCATACTGTGTGCGTGACTAAATGACAGTGGGATGGTGTAGGAGAAAGACTATGATGCACTGGGTTGCTCATGTCAGTGAGGGAGTGTGCAAATGAATCAGTAAAGTGCGTGAATTAATTACAGTGGGGCTGAGATGAAGTGTAAGCATGCTGCTGCTGTGGACGATGTTAAGATGGATGCTGGTGAGTGAGTGAGTAACGGACAGCATAAACATGTGAAGGAGTTCAATGTGGTGAAGCATGCTGAGCTCTCCGTGAGTGTTTGCATGTGACTGACAGAAGCATGATGCATAAGGTGGTGGACTATGCTAAGATGCACGATGCTTGCTGGATTTTGCGGTCACATCGCCCTCTATTGCCTCCAGAAGGGGTCCCAGGCAGTCCCTGTCGCCTGGCAACCCACTGAAATAGCCCAGGACATGTCACAGGGGGGAGAGGATTACGCTGTAATCAGGTTGCAAGGTCAGAATGAAAGAGAGAGAGAGAGAGAGAGAGAGAGAGAAAGAAAGAGAGGAGAAAAAGGAAGAGTAAAATTCACTGCAGCAGAATATAGTGTTTCACACTCCTAGGCCGACTTCATTCATCAAGGTGTCTACTGAATGGGCAAGTGGCCATGAGCTGGAAGGGAGGAAGTGGAGAGAGTGCAAGCAATGTGAAGAGGGCAGGGAGGCATGGAAGAGAGAGGCCCTCAGTGGTAATTGGATGGGAAAAAGGATGCTCAGAGTTGAAATGAGGGCGTAGCGAAGTTTTCCACTCATCCATGCCTGCCTATCTTTTCAACAAAGCACACAGGGAGGTGTGTGTGGGAGGAAGGAGGGTGAAAGACAGACAGTAACAAGTCAATTGAGGGAGAATTTAATTAAAAACTTCAATCAACTCCATCTTCGGTCGAAATAACAGTTGCATTGAAGCTAATGTCATTTTTTTTTTTTTTACACGAGCTAACATTTTTTTCCCTCCCCGATGAGATTGGTGTTCTGTAATTAAGATAAATTAGACTGAAATGTGAAGGAGAGAAACAGACCATTCCCATCCTATTTGTTCATTTGTTTAGCTATTATTTTGACTCCGGTCTGTAAATGGGACTAATGAGCTATTGAAATGCAGTTGAGGTGGGGCTGTGGGAGGCAGGCAGGATCTGGGAGGAAATGTGAAAGCAAACGTGGGTTTAAATAATGACGAATCACTGTAGCTGATAGGGCCATAAGATTGCATTTAGTGATGGTGGGGAGAAGAAATAACAGCCTCCTCGTTGGGGAATTGAAAGGGTATAAATAAATCATATTACAAGTGAGGGAGGGAAGACGTCAGCGCAGGCGACTAGCTGAGAAATTGAGAAAGAGAGGAAGAGATGTGGAGTACGATAGAGATGGGGGGGTTGATAGGAATGGGGGAGAGACAATGAGAGAGAAACAGAAGTGACAGATGCGCACGCGCTTGATTGAGTAGTTACATGGGTAGGCAGATAATGAAAAATACATGCAGATAGACTGATCAACTGATTAATACTTCATCTGTCATCCACATATGTAGCCCATCCTTTATTGCAGATAATGCTAATTCTATCTATATCTACTTACACTATTCAGTGAACATAATATATAGTGTATGTATTGTACCACTTCACTGCACAGACAGTTTTATGGTATCGACAGAATGTGCTTATTTTTTAGAAGGGGCCGCAGAAATTGACATGCGTTGATTAAACTGGAGAAATGTACTCCTTCGGAAAATAAAAAAAGCTACGTAAACAGTACTTATGCAATGTTCAGTTTACTTATACGAGGGCGTTGTGGGTATCACACTTTTTCTTGCTGCCAGTGTTTGTAATAACAGTGATTACTGTTTTTCCAAGATCATCAGACCAGCAAATCAAAGATATTAAGAACATGCCTTGTGGCTAAACATAGTTTATTGAGTGGTATAGTGAGTCTTAGCTCAGTAACAAAAATATAGAAATCTGACCAACAAGGGCAATATGACTGGATTTCGTTTGATTTCATATGAGTGAAAATGTGCAATTGCTAACCTTACACTTACCCAGGTCTAACTCTACAGACCTAACCCTAATGCAACCTATAACTACAAACCTACTAATACAAGGTCAACCTGGAACCTTTCCAAACCCTAACTCAAGAGAAACTCTAATTCTATCCCAATCCTAAATCTAAACAACTTTAACCCTAACTAGTTCTAGCCATAGACAAATGCTTAAGCCTAGGTCTCACATAGCGTGAATGACTTCACAGGAGACCCCAGTAGATGATTTTTAGCCTTCTGGAGGTCAACCAGCAGTATATTGGAAATGTTACAGGAACTTCCACGAGAGCATGGCTTCCATTCATAGAAAGTTTGGGAAATGCATTTGTGAAGCATATCTGGCTTACCAGATGTTACTGTACATAAAAAAATGTACATGGAACAGCAACTGTCACATAGAAAACAGTTACTGCTGGTCAGCATGATGGCATCGCAGATGCGCAGATTTTTTAGGCAAGTACATATTTCTTCCACCCATATTTCTGCATGAGACTGTCTCCAAAATCCAACTGAATTGTCATCAGAATCAGAATCATACTACTTTATTGATCCCAGAGGAAATTGTGTGGTTTTTAAATTTAAAAAAATATTTTTTCATAATCAGAAATAGAATGGTCTCAGTTTTCCCAGCCACAGGGAACAGGTATGCGAGACCTTGCTTTCCTCTATCCTTTGCACAATCCCTGCCTAACCATAATTCTAAAAAAAAAAACATTTGTAAAAAATAACAAAAATAAATCAACCCTATAAAAATCCTATTCTTATCCCAACCACAGATAAGCTTGAATACTAGCCCAACAATAATCTAATTCTAAACCATCCTAAACCCTAGGCCACTCTTAACTATTAGCTCACTTTAGCCTTAGCTCAAGCCTTACCTTAGCCCAAATTTTACATTAAGCATCGGACTAGAATGAACCTAAATCAATCCTAACACCAACCCCCAACCGTTTATACACTTTGATATTCGTGCAGCCTTATAAATTTGCATACATGCGACATTCTGGCTATATTAATACTACATTTGCATATTTTTGACAATTTTTCAGTTTCCTGTTTTTTAGGTACAGAGCATCTCATTAAAAAGCACCACCTTGCTATACACCTGACTAATCTAATCAGCTAATCACCAAGCCTTATTAACATGTGAGTGCTTTAGAACAGGGAAGAAGACTATAATATTCACTAGAGCATCACCAGATGGAGCATTAGGTCATTTGGACAGAGTTCTGGTGCAATTGTCTAGTGTACAGGAAGCATGTGTAATAATCAGAAGCAGGTTATGGACAAATCAGTGTGCAGAGCAATTGTCATGATGGTATCTGCATTGTAGTACCTTTAAGCTTGATATGATTTTTTTTCCCCGAGATATTAATTAGAAAGTTCAATTTAAGGGTAGTTTTATCTAAATCCCTTGGAAATGTGTTTCTTTTACTTGATTCTCTAGTGTAGTGATTTGTTGCCTTGTGTTGTTCAGGAAAATGCTGTACCTGCCTGTGTCAGATTTCTTAAGTAGGCTGCAGAAGAGACTAAAATAAACTGAAGTATGAGAAATGCAATGGGGGTGGAAATAAATTCTAAATTAAAAAAAAAAAAATAAAGTGTGAGTGTCCATGCTTGGTGTAGGGTGTGTGTTTGTGTATGTGTGTGTGTGTGCATGTGTGCGCGTGTGTTTGTGTGTTTGTGTGTGTGTGCATGTACGTGTTGGTCACGTGCAGCAGTCCACATAATGACGAGCATTCCATGATTGAAGTCGATTTTCTCCTTTGAGTTTAAATATGATGTGGGCATGTGAAGACGTCAGCAGCTATTCTGTTTCTCTCTTTCTGCTACTTCCTTCTCTCCTTCTCCCACCCCATCTCTCTTTATCTCTCCCTTCCACTCCTTTGCATCTTCTTATAGTCTATCACCACCGCTTTTATCTCATCCCCTTCTCCTTGTTTCTTTTTTATGCCTCACACACACACTCTCTCACTCCATTCCATACTCAATCGATTTTGCTGGTTGACAGACAGACAGCAGTTGCTTTTAATCCTAATCCTGTTGTCTGTTTATACTGTGTCCTCCACATCGTAGTCAATAAGATTTGAGTGCATTACTGTCACCCAGATACTGACAGATCTGTGTGTTGGTGTGTCTGGCACTACCCACATCCATGTGTGTGTGTTTTGGAGATACTGCTAGCTGTTCATTGAATGAGTTTTTATGATTGATCATATTTACTAGATGTCCATGCATTTACTAACCCCATTTTCAGAAAGGTTGGGAAATATAACTTGGATTATTTCCATGTCCTGGCTTGTGTCTGGCTTGCCCACCACAAGAAACCCAATAAAGCTGCCTCGTCACTGAGTTGAGGCTGATTGGCTTTTATGCATCACTGTCTTGAATGATGATGGACAGCTTTATTGGGCCATTAAAAAAAACAAACAAAAAAACAAAACAAAACAGATTTATTATAATTATGATGATGATGAAACTGAAACCCCAACAAATAGAGGCTTAAACTCACATAGAATAAATAACACAATCCACCTCAGGTAGGCAGACAAATTTTCGTCAATGAAAACAATATGAAACATGAACGTATTAAATGCATAATTAAAATAACAAGAGAGATGATACAAGTGAATGCGGACATCAGTGAAGCAGGCAAGTCAAGCACACACACTCTGTGTCTACAAAACCATACTGTTGTAGTTGATGCAGAATGAGGCCTTGTACTGTCCTGATAAAATAAGTATGAACTTTCTTGGAAGATATTTTGCCTTGATGGCAACACATGTCTAACATATGCCTCAGAGATACGCACACATGCTCTCACCCATGCCGTGGGCATTGATGCATCCTCATACCATCACCAGTGTAGGCTTTTGCACCTCATACACTTGTACATTTTTCCTCAAAAAAAAAAAAAAAGCTAAATGTGGACTCATCTGACCACAGCCCAGTCCATCTGAGATGAGTACAGGCCCAGAGATCTTTGCCTGATTTCTGCATAGAATTGATTTATTGCTTCCTCCTTGCATAATATTTCCTTGCATTGCATTTCTTTGGGGCTTGAAGGTCACACACATCCAACAGTGGTTTTCATCCTTTTCCTTTGAGCATGGGGATGTGTTCGAGTTCAAGGAATCTTTTCACAGTATTATCTACTGTAGATTTTAACAGACCTAAACCCTCTGCATTATCACACTGAGAAATGTTTGGCACAAATTTTACCACAAAGTGGTGAGCCAAGACCCATTATTGCTTGTAAAGAGTGTGGTTTTGGTGGATGCTGCTTTTTTTTTTTTATACCAAATCATGATACATTACCTACTACCAATTACTTTAGGCCTGTTACTTGAATAGTCTGAAAACTTTTCAATTTTATTTTAACTTGATCCCTACTTTTTAATGTGTGTGTTCCAGATATTACATTTCAACAAAAATAACTTTTTCTGGAAATAGGGTTAGTATATTTTAGCATCAGTGTACTAAAGCCATTGATCCACATCATTAGTAAACACATAATTTTCAAATGTGCTCTCTTTTTCTGGGTGTTTCAGAGAAGTAGGCTGAAAAACAACAGCTCACTTTCAAAAGGACATCAAGGGCAAGTTTCATTCTCTGTAGTCACCTGACTCAACAATCAGTGTTAGAGTGCATGAATGTACTGTGTGTGCTAGAGAGAATCACCTCCAGTGTGATTTCTTCTTCTTCTTCTTCGGAAAAAACACATGCAGAACCTTGGGCAATGTAAAAACGACACAGAACACGATTCCATGTTAGATCTTGTGATTCTGAGATTGGTTTATTTCTGATTGAAATAGTTCTATTTTGTAAAGATATTTGGAACTGCAATGCTGCTGTTCCATAGAGAGTTGTTTAGAGTGTCAGAGTTTAATACATGTTAAATGTACATTTACATGTAAAAGACAATACATCTAGGGTGTATTGTATAGTTTCAGTCACTTTACCTACATTTAGCTTTAAAAGCTTTTGGGTTTCGACAGTCACCTCATTTTACGTGTGCCGCGTTTAAGTTTTTAAAAAGTCGTGATTAGGATTTTTTTTTTTAATCCGGCCTTAACAGGAAATAATCTAATGCAAAAAAATAAAAAATAAAAATAAATAGATAGATAGATAGATAGATAGATAGATAAAAGAAACCTCATCATTGTACCAGGGAACAGGTTCTTTAACCCATTTCATTCAGGATTCTCTAAGGGTTGGTGTCAAGTAGCATACCACCCTGCATTTCCACCAGATTTGGTCAAAACTATAATTAAAGATGTAATCAAGGATGTATCATCCTTTGTTTTACGTCCTAGTAATCCTTTAAAAGGTAAAAGTTTGCTTATTACTTGTTCTTTGTTAGAAGTAAATCCATCTTTGGCCAACTCCTCGGCTAGTTCACTGTGCTCTTTGCTTTTTTGTTGTTTCCTGAGCAGATCAATACTGTTCTTTTTTTCTGAAGATTTACCCTTTTCTATTGCTGTTCTCTGCTTCCTCTTGAAATGAATAACATGCGCACTGATGTTCTCGTAGTTTGCACTTTTGCATCCAGGTGAGAACCAACTTTTCAGGTTCTGAACCAGTTTATTTTTGCTCAAAGTGCTTAAAAATTTGATGTATTGTCTTTTTATCCCGGGGGGACACAGAGGTACTTAATCCTTCTTCTTGCACATTTAGTGTATATCGAGCATCACTGCTGTCTAAGACTGAAGAAACGATGATACTTTGTACAGGAAAAAGAAATATTTTTCCTTTCAAGCTCTGTTCTCACTTCGGAAGGAGAGTCATATTGCATTTTGTGTTGTGTGTACTCATGTACTAGATTAAAACAGGTACACTGTGTTTTCACCAGAATTAACAGTAAACCTTGACACCAAGGATAGAGATTTAATGTCTGATTTACTTTTGGCTCTGCATTAGTTTGTATGAAATGTAAAGTAGCTGAGTCAAGAGAACTTTTCAGGTTTTTCATCATACTCAGTTGAAATGTTACCAGACATGAAAGCGATGCTCACATTACCCGGCCAAAGTAACACAAATCTGATTTCCTGCCTTAATATGACATGCTTTTTCTTTTTTTTTTTTTTGGCCCACCTTCTTATGTAGTCCTAGAACGAAAACATATCTCATATGTAGTGATGTAAAGTGAATGAGAACAATCAGAATGGAAATCACATGGCTTTTTCCCAGCACTCATGTGCATATCAATGCCCTCACTGTCAGTATTTCGGTGCTGATAAAACAACAGTTCAGGCCAGCACAGTGGTGACTATATTAGTTGGAAAGATGAGGGAAATAGTCGTTTACTTGATATAGGGGGAACCAATTCAGGCACAAATGGAAAGAAGTGCTCAAAACATTTGCCCTAGAAATCAGTGTGTGCATGTGGGGCATTTTGTAGGACAGGTGCTTTAACAGTAAAGACAGATATGGATCAGCTTCAGTTACAAATGTTAATGGTCAAGATAAACAGCTCTGATCTTAGCGTAAATGTGAAACATATAAATAAATCTGAAATGAATGCATAGCTTATTACTCAAAAAATTAATCCCAATCTGCCAATCATGATTAGAGTGAAAATGTGACAACATAAACTATCTGCATTATTCATAGTTTCATGCATATGCCCCTGTTTGGTCCTATTAGTACCCTAATAAATGCTAAAAAGTAACCAAATTCAGCACAGGTACTTATTTATTCTGTGAGACACCTGGCAGCTGGAATAATGAGAAAATGTGGGGTCACAGTTTTGTTACGATGCTGTGCTCCACTGCATTATTATTTCCCTCAGCTTAATCTGTATTGCTTTGCCTCAGTGGACTGATACAACTGCAGTAAGGTGATTCATTCCAGCCTGCTACTTTAGCCAGCACGACAGACACATCTCAGTGGAGTCACTAACTTTGGTTTTTCACAGCAGCCTTTGGTTTTCAAACCATTTACTGTTGTCTTGTCTGCTAGAATATCAGGTGCTCCATCCGTCTTTGCAAATGCCAAGTCAACTGTAGCTCATCTCCAAACACTGGAAAGATAAGACCAGTAAATGAATGGATGCATCGAAACAAATTTAAAAGCTTGTCATAATTAGTGGTCATGAATAAGTTTTCCACAGTATAGATGTGGTAAAAAGAGCAAAAACTTCTTATTCTCTTTGTGTCATGTGATTGAATCGTGATGATCTTGAGGGGAACTTGGTGGATTCGTGATGATCGCGCTGACTGTGGCAAAATATTTGACTGTCAAAAATGTTTTACAACGAATATCCCGATGTATTACAATTTGACGCCACTTGTGATAGAACGTGGGAATCTCGGAAGAGCGCAGTAGAGCTTAACTGACCTTAATGTGCCATCATAGGGGATCTTGATGAACTTGACAACACATTTCCTTCAAGTTTTATTTCCTGGATGCAAGCTGTCTCATTTGTATACTCCGGTTGTACTTCAAGTGTGCTTATAAATCGTGGAATTCTGCTGTTTTTTTGCAGATATTGCGGACATCGTGCCCCAGTGTAAACCCAGGGTTGGGCTAATTGGCTGTTTCAATTTGCCTCTAGGTGGGAGTGTGAATAGTTGTGTGTGTTGGCGAGGTGTCCAGCATGTACCCCGTCTTCACCGAGTGTCTGCTGAGATGGGTTCCATCCTAGGTGGATTAAATGGCTTGGCAAATGAATGAATGAATGAATTGGAAACATAATCCATTGTGCTGATATGACAAGCAAATAGAGACTTTCTGAAGAAAAAAAAAACCTCTGTAAGCACAAACCGCTGAAGGAAATACCTTTTTAATTGCATTACATCAATTTGGATGAAAACTAATCATTTGCAGTAGTGTTGTCAATTTTTAAAAAAATACAATTTCTATTTTATGCAAAATTGCAACAGAAACCCAGTTTTCTCCCTTGCTCTCTCTCCTATCTAGTTCCCTTTGTCTTACTGCGTCTTTGTCTTTCTCTTGTTAAATTTCTCTTGTATGCTGTCTCTTTTGTTATCTATCTATCTATCCATCTCTTTCCTCTGTTCATGTCTGTCTGTATTGGGACTATCTCTAAATGATATATTGGTGAGTCTGGCCAGGATGAGTGCCAGATTCCGCAGATAAAGCCGTGCACTTAATTTCCTCCGTCCTCCATTTTGACTCAGTGGAGCTGTCTTTAGAGATTCGTGCCCAGACATGCACACTGCTTTTCTGTCCGCACGTACACACAGAGAGATGTGCAATTACAGCTGCCTTAAAAAAATGGAAGATAAATACTAAAGTGTGCCAATATATTCTCACATACAGGCATATTTATATTATTCAGTATAAATCTATGGAAATGTCCAAGAGAGCGGAGTTGTGGACAGGAGTACAAGGGACCAAAATGCGCTATGTTCTGTACCCAGTCTATGGGTTCATGTATGTGGAAGGTGGTAGATTGTACTTGCTTCTAAGTTTGTTCAGCTGCCCTGATAAAAAAGACACAATAGTTGGCTTCACATTACTTAAATGAAGCATGTTTGAGTCTGTGCTAGCAAGGGAGACTTAGCTTGGGGTGGAAACAATGAACCAATTGTGAGAAAATGGGGTAAAAAATACAAAAAAAGGTAGTTGTTATAGAAACTCTTGTGCTTTCAAAAATCGCCCATATTAAAATTATAGCAGCCAAGTGTGGACTGTTTCCAACTTGGGTGAGTGAGAAAAACAAAGAGAAGACACACACACACACACACACACACACACACACCCACACACACACACACACACACACACACACACACACACAAACACA
>JAOUQZ010000051.1:9300740-9319351 GCA_028564935.1 Neosilurus hyrtlii | reverse complement strand
CACACACACACACACCCACACACACACACACACACACACACACACACACACACACACACACACACACACACACACAAGACAGGAAAGAGGAGATTTAACAAGAAATAAATTGGAGATAACACTATCTGGTGGATTTATTGATAGGAAAGAAAGAAGAAATCTGTCAAATATTTCAGAAAGCAATGTAATTTTAATATTACCAGGTACATAACAGTGGAGTACAGACCATTTATATACTTACACCACCTCCAAAGCTGAACTTGCAGATCTCAGAAAACTCATTATGCTCAACTATGTCATTTACTTACAAAATGCAGAGAATTGGGCAGAGTACAGGGAAATTCACACACATTTTTCATCTCCAGTGCATCCTTGAGCTTTAAATGGCTGCTTGAAGCTCATTCAAACATTCTTGCCAAGAGAAGAGTGATGATTTGTGCAAGCGACACGTAAATCCGGCTGCCAACAATTCCTGCAGGAGAATGTCCGCTTTTGTGAGACGTCCATTATTAGGATAATGCATGTAGTTTTATTGATTTTAGTATTAATTGACAAACTCATCTCGGAATCCGTCAGCGGCATTGATCTGAAGAATGTCAAGCAAACCAGGCTGAGGGAAATCGAATAAGTCAATTAACACACCAGTATTTCTTATTCAATGCCATTCCTTCAGGTTTAGGAAGAGAAGGACGTTGCTGTGCAACCAAGGCTTAATTAGGTGCTAGGTTTATTTCTGACACATTTGATGACTGGTCTGTTCCCTCTATTCATCTGCTCCTGTGCACACACAGTTGGCTAACAGTTTAACGCTCATCGTGCTGCAGTTAATGAAATTTTTGTGGCTAATACAAACAGATACAGATGATAATCTGCTCTTTCTATTGGTTGGCCATGCCTCTGACCAGATTGGGCCGCGCCCAGCGGAGTCCATTAAGCAAAGGCGAATGCAGATTAGTGTGTGTGCATTTGTGTAGAAGAAGGAAAAGACAGATGCTTCTGCTCAAGAGAGGATGGTGAGCTAACAGAGATAAAAGCCTCACCGCGCGGCGCGCTTGAATGTGACCCGAACGTGACGAGACAGGAAAGTGTGTCTATTCCACCGGAACTCTCTGCATGTGTTAAGCCCTTTATCTGAGACAAGAAATGCGCTGCCATGCTTTGATATATGTGTTTATATCTGCAAAAACACTGAATAAATGCATGCGAGTTCACACAATAGAAGATATCCTAATTCACCAAGGGATAACTTCACAGGTGTGTTGGGGATTTGTGGTGCAAAACATTGAAATGCAGCTGATTTTTTCCATTAATGGCGCATCATGCACAAATCCACTTTACAGTGAACACGGGGGTCTCAAACATACTTTCAACCAAGGATAGAAAGGAAAATCCAGATACTACCGATTAACATGTATGAAGCAAAGTCTGTGATACTTTCCTCTGCTGCGTACTGTTTACTGATTTTAAACTTCTCATTAGATCCAAACTCTTTCCCTTGAAAAAGATAAGCCCAAGGCAATTCTTTCTAATTAGTTTATGTAGCCCAGTGGTGACTACACTTTCTGTTTCTCTAGCAAAATAGTCATTATCTATCACATTGATCCTTTTTGAAAGACTTTGACGCCTTAGGATAAGTTCACATATTCAGTGTTTAGTCCATTTGAAGCCTTCCTGGTGCCTTTTGATTCAGGTTAAACCACAGCAGTTGTGCTTGGACAAATCGCACAAAGCCCCTTGTGTGAGTCTGTCTTGATTCAAAGTTATCTGTAGTTTTACTGGCCAACTTCAAGTGATGTGAGATGCCAAACTTGGTTCCAAGGCATAAACTGAGCCAAAGGACAAATTCCTATTTTCACTACATTTCCCAGCAGCCTTTGCACCCTGACTTTTGCACTTCCTCAAGCACACACCTGTTCACTATGGAGCTGATTACTCAGCACACTATAAAATGAGTCTGCTTGGGTCACTTCCTTGCAAAGTATTTCTACAGTCATGCTGTTGCTGTACTGCACCAAGCCTTTGTATTATTTTATGCTACCCTGTTAAAACTTAGCTTAGTCTTTGCCTCTGTTTTTCTATTAGATGTGCTCAAGAGGCTGGACCATTGTTTATTTTATTTACCTGAAACTTGAACTCTTGACCTTTGAGACTGCCAAGCATCCATTTTAATAAACTTTAATTATCTGCAAATGCATCCTCTTGCTCTGCAATCTCTTTTTAAATGTTACACAGTAGCACTGTATGAATGGGATGTGTTCTGTATATTTTAGTGATAAAGAGAGGATAAAATTTATTTATTAAATGTTAAAGGAAGTGGTTTTTTTTTTTCTAATTATTGAATCATTCAACGTGTTTATTTAATTTAGTACCAACTACCTTTTATCTTTGCTCGGGTGAATTTTGTGATGTAGTGTTTTTTATCAGCATATTTCTGACCTATACATATAATAATGATACACCTAGTTTTCAGACCTAAATTTACCCTTGGCCAACTTCTGGTGCAGTGCAAAACCAAACCAAACTCAGCAAACATACTAATAAATACAACCTCCCACAGCAGCTCCACTGCATATTGTCTTGGAAATAAAGTGAGAGTAAGGGAAGTTAAAATATACCCAGGGGCTTTTACAGCAAACTGAGAACAGAACACATTTATTTACATGTCATCAGCTTTAAAGCCGAATCATGTAGTGCTCTTCTTTGGTGCTAACCACTTCATTAACTAAAGATTGCTTACCTCATACGGAGCAAATTTTTTTTATTTCACAGTTACGTGAATTTTCAGTGTGGGTTTGTTGGTTTAAAAATGCAAGTCTCTGAAGAGGATCTGGTAATTAGGGGACTTTCATCTATCCTGCATGAGGAATGTTCCAGTCGTTCAGTGGCATAGCTTCTTACCTCATTACGCTCCATGGCAACTAAGCTGGAAACATTACACTCTCACTATCATCACACCTTCCTTATACAAGGTGGGCAATGACTCAGCCACAGTGTAAAAAGCAACATGGACCTAGAAATGTGTTTATGCTTTTCAGGCGTCAGCAATTGCTTTGAAAACAAGAACATTTCAATGTATGTATAGAGGAAAAACTGTATTCAGAGATAAAATAATGATTGCTCTCATTAATAAATGTTCATATAAGGTTTATATATTGTTTTGTTTTCCAAGTAAACACAGTTTTAAAAAAAAAGGTTTTCAGACATAGCAACAGCAGCTGGGTAAGATTGGTGCCCCTGTGGCATTCACTTGTGTTTCCTGATACACAGTTTGGCCTGACATGCCAATCACAATGGACGTCCAGCCGTCCTCTCGAGAAGCATGTTTGCAGTGGGATTCGTTTGTATGTGAGTGCTGGAGAGGGTTCTGAATGACCTTTGAGACTGCTCTCCTGCAGAAGAGCACTGACAGCTGGACAGCAAGCTGGGGAGAGCTGTGTGGTTTTTGGGCTCAGTTCTGCATGCTGAGTAGGCCCTGTGACCTTGGCCATGTCCAGAGAGATCATCGTGGAGAGAAGCAATGGCTTGCCATATCAAACGGACAGAGAACAGTGTTTTCTGCTATTCTTAGCCTTATTTATTCATATAACTTAATCCAAATCAATTGCCACCATGTCAACTAACAGGCATATTGAATTACTTAAAAAGAAAGCAAAATGTAGAAACCAATCCACTGAGGAGCAAATTTCTTCTTAGCTTTTTCGTGCAATGGACTGGTGAGCTGTTCAGGCTGTATCCCGCCTTCACCCAGAGTCTGCTGAGATAGGCTCCAGCCTCCCTGCAACCCTAGTACAATTAAGCAGTTTGATGAATGAATGAAAGTTTTGTTAAAATAAGTTGACTGATGGAGAAGCAGCTGAGGATTAGAAGTAAGTGTGATGATGGACGACGATATTACAGACGATTAATCAAGAGATTGCTCCAGCTTTAGTAGCAGAGATGGGCACCTTGCTTAAATTGGTTGGGCACCCTACTCAGTTGGGTTAGGGTTAGGGTTAGGGCTGTCAGACCAATGAGCTATAACTGTTGGACCAGTGGGCTGTCGGAATATAGGGCTCTAGCCTTTGCCATCAACTGCGCCGCTCCACTATACATACTACCCAGTCACATCACGTCAATTTGCAGATGATAACAAACTAGTGGGGCACCCATTAGGTTCTATCTCAACACTGCGTAGTTCACTACAGCCCTGGGAAATTGGTACTCCATTGCAACGGCTCTGCATATAACTTGAATGAAACAATTATGATATGTTTTAAACTTGAAGATGCATCACCCATAACAAAACATAGCACTGTACTACAAACATTAAGCAGGTTTTCACATTTTTTCTATCAAAGGCTTTGCTGTACACTTCTTAATAAAGAAAAAAAAAAGATAAGGCTACTAAAACAGAAATGCAGTGTGAATTAATATGCTTGGTTAGATTTGAAGGCAATAGACTTTTACATTAAAAAGTGTTTTTGTTCTTAATTAAAGCTCTTTTCATATGGTGTGAATAACTGCAGAACAAAATATGGTAATAAAAAAAACATGCACAGATGGCCTTTAGGTGGTTTCATTAAAAACACATCACATGGGGAAATTCGTGTGATACTTATTTAGCTTTTCCTCCATTTTTTGTCAGGATAAAGTGACCTCAGTCCAGCCCCTTTATTTCTATGACTTAAGCTTTAATTCATAGGATTGTAAACGAAAGGGGTTTAAGTTCATCATTAAGGTATGCTGCAACTGGAAACTGTTTATATTTATCTTATTTTTTTTCTTTTCTTTTCTTTTCTTGTCTCATGTTGTTTCCCACTGAGGTGAATTGTATTTTCATTTTGGTAGTTAAATTATTGCACAACGACCCGGTGTTGTAGTGGTTAGCACATTCTAAGGTCTTGGGTTCAAGTCCTGGGCTCAGCAAGGGCACTTCTGTTAGGAGTTTTTATCTCTCTCTTTAGCTCTCCCTATTCTTGTGTGGGTGTCCTCTGGATACTCTGGTTTCCTCATACAGTCCAACAACATGCACATTAGGCTGACAGGCTGCCCCTTGGTGGGAGTGTAAATGATTGTGAATGCACTGGCCCTGGAGAGCTGTTCAGGGTGTACGCCACCCTTTGCCCGGAGCCGACTGAGATAAGGTCCAGCCAGGTTTAAGTGGCGCGGTGAATAAATGAATGAATAAATTACTACATCAGTGCTTATGATGTTTTTATCCCTTAAATCCACTTCCCCCTTTGCTTTTCCTCTTTCTCTGTTTCATATCTCTCCATTCATTTATACTGGTCCAGATTGGGGATAGAATTTATCCTCGGTGGGCTCTGACTCAGTGTCAGCCTCTGCCTTTCTCCGAGAGCTCCTGTTTACCTTTCAGTGTGAGTTAATACTCTGTCAACACCATTAATCCCCAACATAATAGGGAGCGTCCGCAGTGTTTACCAGGCCGGCGACAGTTTGGTGAGATTGATTCAGTGATGCTTTATGTCCAGCAGTCTCATCTAATGACGTGCTTGTAAATTACCAGTATGAAGGCATGCAGGATGGGTGGTACCTGCTCTGTTTTTCAGACATTGGCCAATCCTACTATCTTCTTACTGGCATCTGGATATTTTTTTGTGGCTTCTAGTGCATGTTCATGTTCTGTTTCTTTCTTCTTTACACATTCTGCTTCATTTGTGCAGTAGCCTGTGGTCTTTTATAATGTGTATTTGCTCAATTACCTGTGCATATTGCATTGTCCTACTGATGTGATGAGACAGTAGAGTGTTTGAATTCTCATAAATTGTCTCCTTGCTTAGAGATGAGTTCTTCACTAGATGGCTAAAATATAATCTCTTTTCCATGAGAATGGCTCAGCACTCCCGTCTCATCCTTTTCAAAGAGAGTGCCAATTTGGGCCGTGTGGCCGGGTGACTCACACTCACTAGAGCCGAGCTGTGGATCGTTGCCCGCAGAGCTCGATAATGGAGGAAGTGTGTCAGTCACATCACAGTCTGTGGGCCTGCTGTGTGGCCATCATTACTTTCTCCTTCCTTATCAATTGTTCACACATTCACTGTCTTTTTTCTATGTCTATCTTTCTATCTTTCTATGTTTCTTTGTTTTTGCTTTATTTCTCTTAGTAGCATCATTTTGCTCTTTTTGGTCTGCTAAATAGTGTTGTTGTTTGCTATTTTCTCCTAGACATCCAGAAATTCTGCCCAAATTGATGCTACTTAGAGAAGAATCAGACCAGTTTAATTTTTGTCTTCCATTTCCATGATGTCCTCTCTCTCTCTCTCTCTCTCTCTCTCTCTCTTTCTCTAATGAGAATCTCTTTGGACTGTGTGAAGAAACCAGAGTATCCCGAGGAAACCCACACAAGCACGGAAAGAACATGAAAAATCCAAACAGAAACGAGCCCAGGACCTTCCTGCTATGAGGCGGACATGCTAACCACTACTCCACCATGCCCCCAGTCATGAGTTTAACTAAGAGATTTAATCAGCTACTCAAATTAGCAGCTAAAATGCTTCTTAAGTTAGAATTAAACAATATTCCACAAGCAGGAGGAATATATTAACTTAATGTTCACTAAAACCACACAACTGTAACTTGTGTTTAGTTTTATACAAAATATAAATAAAGGAGATATTAGTATTAAGTAACTGATTTTGAGCACAATATGGTCAAACGTTTAGCAATTTTTTTTGTGCTGCTAGTGAAAATAGATCCTTAGGAAGCCACACTTGGTTTAGAGCACATCATCTAGCTGACCAGCCAGCTTTCACTGATTTGTAATTTAAGTGCTTTTGAAAAAAATAATACCCTACTTCCTTTTCATCTTTATCTGTTGAGAATTGTTATTTTAAGTCAAAGCTTAATGTTCCTGAAAATTATTAATGCCGTATCACTAACATTACTGCAGGAATCATTTCAAACTATGATGTGGAATATGTGGTAAACACATAGTGAGTGATGACCACAGTGAGACATTCCCGTTTTTATACGAAATATCAGCAGTCTCTTTCATTGCTGGAATTAACTGTTGTATGAATAAAAACAATGTTTCCTATTTTACATGGTCATCTTCAAGACTGCAATCATGGTGGCGGCTGGGAGTCGGGTTGAAAAATAACCGCTAAAGTTTATAGCATAAATAAATAACATAAAATTTCTGTGGTCACAGTGTCTGGTCCCAGTGCAGTGAAGCCAGTAAATTAGTTCTGAGAAAAACGCTCGCATTTATGGGTCACACAATTAGTTGGATGGAACTGACCTGAAACTAGGTGTCGCATGATCTCCGTATAAATGAGGAGTCCACTCATAAAACCTGCTAAGTCAAGTTGGTCAATTTGTAAGAAAAATCTGATTTTTTTTATAGGCAAGGAAGTTTATCTGACAGAGTTTTTTTTTCTTCTGCTACAATTTATAACACAAGTTAGCAGGTTTTGAAAGTAGAGCTATCAATGGGACATGCGCAGGTACTTGAAAAAGAGGCTAAGGAAAATAACTCTTTTTTTTTTTTTGCACAAAACTTGACTTAGCAAGCACTTGCAAGTGGACTCCTCAAACGCTCCTGTTTGTGGAAGGCCCTGGAGTTTTTTGGAGGACGTATCAAAACAGGCTCAGGATAAAGTTCTGAAAAGTTATAATAAGGGTTTGGTATCAAAAATAAAATTTTCGACTCAAGATTTCAGACAATCAAAGGCTCTTGAGAAGAGTATAAAAATCCACAGTGGAGAAGACAGGAGACAGTTAATAGGACAGCCATGGTCCTGAATGTTCAGAAAAAATATATTTTATTAGTGATGAACACAAAAAATGCCTTATGAAATCTTGCTTGTATGTTGCTAAAAGGCATTTTGGAAAAATATGTAGACAAAGGGTCTCTGGTTATGGGGTGTAGTATTGGCCCAAAATGCAATACAAGGGGGAAATGATTGGACAATCCCTTTTTGTCCATTTTCATGAATAAAGGGCTGTAAAAGTGTAAGGGGTGAATAATTATGCAAGGCAGTCTGTGTTAACCAGGATTATTCACTGAGTGCAAATTTGAATTTATACTCTTAGGGATAGTCTTTTCACACTTATTTCATTTCATTATTTCATTATGAGACTGGCTAGAAAACTTACTGCTTCAGGTGGATTTGTTTTTTGTTTCTCTGTGTATTTTTTGATAAATACAGTTTTTTAAAAAGGAAAATTGTTAACAGGATGACTGTCCTATACTGACTAGCATATCCCCCAAAATTTAAGGTATGGAATGGCCATGTCAAGGCCCAGATTTGACCCCATTGAAATGTTTTGGGGATTTAAAAATGGAAGGACATGCAAGAAAACCCTCAAGCATCTTGCAACTGAAGGAAAAGCGGTTTCAGTGGGCTGTAAGAAATTGGTT
The DNA here is from genome assembly GCA_028564935.1 of Neosilurus hyrtlii. Lineage (NCBI taxonomy): Eukaryota > Metazoa > Chordata > Actinopteri > Siluriformes > Plotosidae > Neosilurus > Neosilurus hyrtlii. The sequence goes on along the minus strand of JAOUQZ010000051.1, from coordinate 9,310,989 downwards.
GACAGTTATACCAAAAGCCTACAAAAGTTTATTCATTCATTATTATTATCGTTATGTGAATTGTTGATCGTTATGTATCATTATCTGAAGCCAATCCTACATGATTCTGGGTGAAAGGCAGGGTACACCCTGAACAGCTCACCAGCTCACTGCATGGAGTGCACAGACAATAATTTGCACACACATTCACGGCAGGGAAAGTCCAGAACAGCCAGTTAGCCTAATGTGCATTTTTTTGAACTGGGGGAGAAAACCTGAGCCTTGTTGCAGTGGGTTGAGAGTCATACAAGAAGTTCATTCATTTATTCATTCATTTTCTGAAGTTCTTAATCTTAGTTAGGGTCGAGGGCAGGGCGGGGCCATCGCAGCCTACACGAAGTTATTTCTGCTAAAGGGGCCAGTATTAGCTTCTGAGACCAAGGGTGCTCTTACTTTGTAATTGTTACATTTATTAACATGTAAATGATTGGAAAAGCTCATTTTTATAATTTATATCCCCCCATTCCTAAATGAACTAATGATAGATAAAAAAAGTATGTAAATGTAGTAACCCTTGTTGTTTATTCTAATAATCTCCTTCATATAAAGCAGTACCGCTGGTCAGGTTACTCTCAGATTTGACAGATGACTCTGGAATTTATTGACAGATTTAATGACAGGTACTTTGCTTGGTCATTTTTAGGCGACATTAAGATGTTTTGTGTTGTCACTTGTTCCATCTGGCATTGATGTATTGATATTACAATTTTAAAACTTTTTTTGCTTGTTTTTTTTTTAGAAAAAGACAAAACTAGATATGTTCTCTGTTTCGATGATGGATGGCCACAGAACAAATAACAACAAATGGCTAGAGCAGAACAGCACAAAGACTTCCTGAGGCTGGGAAGAGGAAAGAGTCATTTCTAATGGTTCTTATTATTATTATTTGTTGCCGTGTCACATTTTAACTGTAATTGATGATGCTGTATGCTGAAAGTTGGTCCAGTGTCTCTATTTATATTACTGTTTGTGGGTGATATTTGACTGAAAAGCTGACACAGTGTCAGGCTCCACAGTTGACATGGCTGTGATTACTGCTGCTGAGAGAATGACATCTGTTGAGATTTCCATGGAAAGTGTTACTCATAGTGGGTGTCATTAAAAATGGCCTTTTTCTGTGTGTGTGTGAGTGTGTTTGTGTGTGTGTGGTAAAGGCTAGCCTTGGGGTTTGAATTAAAATAATGGCTTTTCCATTATAAATACACCAATATTTGAGAAAACAATCCTTCCATGAACCACGAAGGGTGAATTACATTTGCTATGTTATTTGATACTGTTCAAGCCGTGCTCTGAGAAATAACTTTACCACCACTGCCCCCCAAAATCAGAAAACCAGGCTCTGTGCAGTGACGGGTAGAACTCGAGCAAGATGAATGACTTAGCTTTCGTTTTATAACTTATACAGATCCCATCTCTACCCAGTCACACAAGCTGTTTTCTGGTATGATTTTTGTCATAACTGCATGACCGAAGGCTTGGCTTGGGTTTTGTGTGAAAGGTGATATGGAGCTTCAGTGAAGGGTGAGTGAAGTGTTTTGTTGGCGGATCGGCCATGCAAGAGAAGATAAGTGACAGCGCTGTAGTCGTGTATGTAAGGTACTCAGTGGAGCGTGGGTTGTCGCAGTTAGGAGTCGTCTCTGAAACCTGTGTGTGTGCGTATGTGTGTGCGTGTGTGTGTGTGTGTGTGTGTGATGTGAATATAGGTGTGTGTGGCAGGTACTGTACATAGCAGAGGCATGTCCTGCCATGAGCATTTCATTCTGATTGTATAAATAATAAATAAAGGTAGTAAAACAAAGTAAGAAGGAATGACAGAGAGGGAAGGAAACAGATTGAGAAGTATCAGCCTCTCAACGTCAACTTCAGTGTGAAGTAAATAAACAGCTGAGGCATGAAAGGAATGCCTTGATATTTGAAAAAGACACAGAATTATGTAGATTAATTGCAGAAGAAGGCGGCGAGGCTTATCAGTGAGCGGCAGCACTTTTCCCTCAGCTCATTTTGGTGTGTGTGAGTGCGTGTGTGTTTTAATGGATCATGGGGTTATTCATAAAGCCATACCTGAGGGTGTGTGTTTGTGTGTGTGTGTGTTTGGAGACTAGGTGGAGGAGGCTGAGGCAAGCATAAGGCTCTTCTCCATCTGGGGACAGGATTGCTTTCACTGCATCGTCCTTTTTGTCCTTTCGCCTACCCACACACTCCCATTTTCATTCCAATAGACCTTTTTCTCTTGCTCACTTTCTCTGTTACTTTTCTTTTTCTACCCGAGTTCTCTTATTATGGGGTTGTGATGGAGTGTGTTGGCGTTGGAGAAAGGGATTCAAACCTGCCAGTATTGTTGTGCATCTCAGATGGTGCTTTATTTCTGGTGTGAAAGCAAGCTAAAGAATAAACAAGGTGTCGTTGCAAAGTGGTTCTGCTTCAGTATAATACATAGAAGTGCTTTGATCAGCTTTGCTTGGTTCGTGATTCATGTTTGTATTTTGTGCCGCTCGTCGTTGCTGCTCGTCGTCCTCCTCTTCTGGTGTCCTGCTGATGTGTGAGCTCTAGGCATGCTGTTAAATTCTCCTCCTTGATCCGAGGGGAAGAGACTAGCACAAAACAGACTCATGGGAAATGAGCAGTTACATCTCCCTCCCAGTCGTCTCAACCTACTCTTGTTTTCTTACATACTGACATTTAGTATGTTTGCAATTAACATTTCTGACTGCCAACAGTCTCTGTCCTCTCTCCCTAGTCGGTTTACAAACCTGCGAAAGGGATATTGTCTGTGTAAACTGACATGTTAATCACACGTTTGAATAGTGGACAGTGGTATTTAGTTTTAAAACACACCTGCATTATATTAATTGGGAGAATTTTAGATTAGGGTAAAGAAAACTGTGTTTGCATTCAAGCTGTACATACATTCATGCAAAACTGTTGCTGGTATGGCTGTGGGTGAAGCCTCTGCTCATGAAATGGTGCTAAAAATGCTGCACTTTTACTCCATGCTCAGTTTCTGTCTTTTAAATCAGCCCATCATTTAAATCAAACCCATAATAATCCATTCACGTACATCAGTTACAGTGACACAATAATTCAAGAGCGCTCCCGACTCTCATTGTCACTAATGGTTTTTAACTTACTGAGGTAGATTTTTTGCTATGTGGATTTAATCCTCATTTATGTTGGCGGGGGAAAAACCGTTTCACAGCTGTGATACCATTTCTGCACAAAAATTGCTGTTATGTGCATATAATACTCAGCTCAGAACCTATGCAGAAGTGACACCTATTATAGCAGCATTGAGTAATAGAGATTTTAATTTCAATGACTGAGGCAATGCAATACACATCTCCATGCATTGCTAATCATTTGGTACATTCAAGATGCATATGAAGCAACTACAAATGCAATACAATGTAACTATCCCTATTGTGATGCACTGCGATTTGAGAATATCTGCAAGTAGGCTAACTCAGGACATTTTTTCCATTACTTTCCTCAAACCGCTTTATCTTGTATTAGGATCACAAGGAGGCTGTAGGCCATCTCATCCAATTCTGGGTGAAGGCAGATTACACCCCAATTCACCAGAGCATTGCAGGGCCAACACAACAATTCACACTCACATTCACCCCTAGGAACAATCTGGAACAACCAATTAGCTTTATGCGCATGTCACAGAACTGTGTGTAGAAACCAGAATACCTGGAGAAAACCCAGACTAGACCAGAGAGAGCATGCAAACTCCACAGAGAAATCCCCTCACTGGGCATGGGGCTCAAACCCAGGACCTTCTGGCTGTGAGGCAGAAGTGGTAAGCCCTAGCCAGTGTGCCACCCTGTTGTTAATTCTCTCTCACACTTATTTGCTGAACCTAGGCTAGAGCATTTCTCAGCTGACACTGGACAAAAGCGCAGTACACCACTGAAGAGCTTGTCAGGCCAGGACAACACACACTACCATTCAATCTAGCATTCACAACTACGGGCACTACAAGCCCAACCACTTAGCAAAAATGTGCATTTCTTTGAACTGTGGGTGGAACCCGGACAATCCGGAGGAAACCCATGCAAGAACAGAACATGCAAACTGCAAACAGAAACGCCCAAGCCTGAGACTCGAACCAGGAGCTTCTATATGAACAATAAAACAGATCTTATATAACGTCCTTCATAGATAAAAGAGGTAAAACAGGGACTTTTACTTTGAAATCACGTTGGTACCACAGTTCTAACTCACAGCATGCTTATGAAACAGTTTAGAGAGGAGGAATTGACTAAATATAGAATTATTTGTTTAAAAACCATTAGACACATTATTAAATTTACGGCACCCTTATTCAGAGCACCTTACATTTTTATCTCATCTTTTTTATACAACTGAACAGTTGAGGGTTAAGGGCCTTGCTCAAGGGCCCAACAGTGGCAGATTGGTAATATTGGGACTTGAATCCTCACCCTTCTGATTGGGAATCCAGAGCCTTAACCACTGAGCTACCACCGCCCTATTATTAAATAGTAAAGGCATATGGCCTCGACTAGTAAGTCTATATTAATTAACTGGATTTTACCAATCTAAAATCGTGATGTACATTACAAATAAAACATCATAACTTTCATCCTAGATTTTATTCCGTGTACAATTTTTGTTTAAAACAGGGCTCTCACATTGTGACCTTTTGAATCAGTGCACTGATCTGAATCTGTGAATCTTGCCATCCCTAGTGAGTACCATTAAACAGTGACAGAAGAGGAATACTCTTCCCATGATCAAATAGTTCTCCATTTTGTATTTAAACACAAAGGCATTAGAATCCTTTTATTTTTAAACTGTGAGACTGGCTTCACAATTAATCTTCACAAATTTGTATCTAACATTACTATAAATCCAGCAGTTATTTCTTTTAATGTATATCATTACGTGTATGCATTGCTCAGTTCTATATATTGCGATATGTACTATACCTATTTTCAGCTGTGTTTATATTCTGTGTTTTTTTTTCTTTCTCAATGACACTGTTTGTTGAACTATTGCGTGTACATTCCTGTGTGCCATCTTGGGTTTTAAAATGGCTGCCAGTGTGTAGCTGTAGCAAGTGAGTCAGTCAACCACCGGAGGAGGGCAGGATACAGAATGATAGATAGAGAGAGAGAGAGAGAGATAGTTTTGGGGGGGTAGTGGTGAGGAATGTGGTAGGATGCTGACAGGTTCTTACTGTGGCTGCTGGGATATTGCAGTGTGAGAGCACATCTCTTCTCTCAGTGGTGCTCTGCATGAGAACGGAAGCACATTGATCCTGCCTTTACTGGGCTGGAGACTGAATCAGCAAAAGGAAAGTGATGAATACTGACATACAGTAGCATTCAGCCACTCCATTAGCAGCCACTAGACACACTGCTATCTCTAACACACAGCGATCAGGGAGCTATGTCAGCGTGAAGATAGTGGTTTAATAAACTGTTGGCTGAATGACAAAATAGCCATGCAGTCAAATACAAAGACACACACAGGAGAGAGCTGTGTTATAGACTCGTGTTTAAAATAGCCCAAAATGTAATTCTACAAAATTAAACTTAAGCAGAATAAAGCATTCCCGAGCAGCACTAAAAAAAACTTGCACAAATTTACATACTATATTTACCCTAATGAAAAATTTCAAGATCTACAAATACACGTCCATGCACATTCCATTTAGAAACATAACCCGCCCTTTGTGTGCTGGTGAGTGTAGAGATGATTGTATAACACTGACTCCTGGCATATTGAACGCATGCTTCAGCAGTGTGTTACTGCAGTGAAGGGCAGAGATGTTCAGCCTCTTGTGTCGCTTATTATTGTGTATCAATACTGAGGCTCATAAACACATTCACAACCAGATCATTACATCAAATTACACTCAGGCAGCACCCAGCTCTCACAGAGTGCACAAAGCTCTTCTTTCTGCATCAGTCTTGGTCGTTTTCCATCTATCTCTCTTCCTTCCCTTTCACCATTTTTCTCAGCTTGTCTCAATCTATCTCTCTCACTCACTATGCACTGTGCGATCGAATGTGCAGGCAGGGGGAGAGTTGGCAGTACACTGAACCCTGGGACATATGGCAAGGCCTGGGTGTGAGGAAGGGATGCTGGTATGATGCTTTAGAGAGGTAGCTAACTGTGACAGCTCAGGGCATTTTAAATAGGGAGCTGCAACAGTTCTGAAAGACAAGGAAGGGAAGTGAAATAAATAATGACAGCATCCACTGAAACGGATGTCAGAGAAACACGATAAATCAAAGACCTCACAGATCCTGTGGATATTTTTGCAACATCTCTTCAACATTTAACCATGACTTCTCTTATTTTCTGCTTTCTTGAGCAAGTGCAGAATTAATCAAATATTTAAATCCAGAGAATACACACCTTCAAGCTTGTGGTGGAGCACACGATTGTGTGTGTGTGTGTGTGTGTGTGTGTGTGTGTGTGTGTGTGTGTGTGTGTGTGTGTGTGTGCACGTGTGTGTGTTAATGCACTAGTTTGCATTTTAAAAAAGCCTGCAAAGACAGAGTATGAACATAGATAGAAATATTTGAATCATTGCTGTGTGCCTTATCACACTGATTCCCTGGTGCACTACTGTGTCATAGAAAATGTGTATTTAGAGTATTTAGCTTGTCTTCCCAGGTTACATGAATATATTTCATAAAGGATTGTGTTCAACAGTGAAACCATGGATCCATAACCACAAACAAAAGAGCCTTATAATGATGCCAGAAACCCAAACACATTATTTATGGATGTATTAGTGATGACCTTATACAATTAATATGATACAGTATAATGTCCAAACAAAGGTATCAAACTTGAAATTTAATGAAGAAGACATTGGGAAAGAATAAGGCCATTATTTTCTGGCAGGCATTGTTCAAAAGGTCGGCTATTTAGCTCCAGACAGCCCTTGGTCATGGCCACAGATAGCATAGTCACTATTAGGACTGCTTTCAGTTTTCCTTGACCCTTTTTACTGAAAAATAGCATTTGGTTATCATGAACTGTAGCCTTTCAATTAAATGAAAAATTTACTGAAGATCTTACCATGCCCTGTAGTCATTTCAGAGTGTTGTGGGTGGATTCTTGGATACCCTTTAATTCAACACCATACTGGAAATATTCTACATTTCTTAGCCGATACTTTTGTTCTAAAGACATGCACGTTAGGCGAATTAGCTGCTCCAAATTGCCCCTGGGTATGAATGTGAGTGTGAATGTTTGTGTGTCTGACAAGCTGTTCAGTATGTACTTTACCTTTGCCCAGTGTCGGCTGAGATAGGTTCCAGACTCTTTGCAACCCTAATAGGATTAAATAGTTCGGCAAATGAGTGAGTATTTGGCTTTCACAAGTATTAACCCCCTTTTCTGTTCTGGGGCAACATAAGTCACTTTAATGGTGGAATTAGTTCAGCTGTGTGCAATGAATGTGTCACACACTATATGTACTTTCTTAAAAGGCCATGAAGTTTGGAAGAGAAAATTACTTAACATACTGCATCATAAAAACCAGGGACCAGGGAATAGTATCTGGTGTTGAATTAACATCCAGTGTTCATTTGAGTCCACATATGTTCAACTCTGGGTGTTAATTTCATACTGGTGATTTTGCTGTGTTAATTAAAAAAAATAAATAAAATAAAATAAAATTAAAGTAATAAATATCTGTACATTTACGCATCCATTATTAAAACATGTGAAGAATATGACAAAGCCACAACTCTGCCTACGACAGACCCACCACTAAATGTCAGAGTGTGTTAGTGAGAGAAACAAGTCAGAAAACTGTAAACTCTTGTTGATTGTAGGCAAAATAGATTTCTAATATAAGACTATTTCTACTAATAATGCCCTATGATGGCGTGGCCAGGATGTACCCCGCCCTCACCCAGAGTTAGCCCCTGTGACCCTAATTAGGGATAAGCAGCCTAGAGAATGTATGAATGAATAACAATAATAATAATAATAATAACAATAATAATAATAATAAAAATAAATATGAATTCTTTTGGCAAGCACACGATAAGCTCATTCAGTAATTAAAACATGATTTCTTTGCAAATGGAAAGAGTCACATTAGGAATGATTGTGGTTAACAGTTTAGCTAGCTTTTATATAATCGTTAGCATTTTGACTCAACTTATGAAGTTGAAGCTTTAAGGAAATTTTGACTGCTGAAATAGTGATTTCATCATTCATGGGGTGGCACCGTGACGTAGGGGTTAGCACATCTGCCTTACAGAAAGAAAGTCTTGGGTAGAAGAGTCCTGGCCATGGGCATTTCTGTGTGGGTTTCCTCCAGGTGCTCCGGTTTCCTCCTACAGTCCAAAGACATGCAGATTAGGCTAACTGGCTATTACAAATTGTCCATAGGTGTGAGGTATGATTATGTGCATGTTTTTCAGAGTGTACCCCACTTTTGCCCACCATCGGCTAAGATTTCCCTGCAAACCTAGTCGGATTAATTGGCTCCGCAAATAAGTACATAAATGAGTAGGTCATTCATATGAATTCCTCTTATGAGGCTCAATGAATCTGAAACTCTACTCTAGAGGCATCCCAATATAAGAAATGAATGCATGCCAGCTGAGCAATATGTTTCCTACCAATTGTACAATGAGTTACAGTATACTTGTGTTTACAGTCAGTGTCAACACCTTTCTAACAAAATGAGTTTTATTAAATCTTGGACGCATCCACTCGTCTTAGCGTATTTTACCAGAATCTAATCCATATCTGTAGTTTTGCTAATAGTTTTTTTTCTGCCATTTTCTTTCCTGCAGCCCTTTTTGCCTTCTTAATCTTCCTTTTTTATGGTCCATGTTAAAATGGGAAGTGAAATGTTAGGCTGCCTGATGCAATGTATTGAAGGGAACTGTAGATGAGTGCTCACAGGCAATAGATATCTCTGTGAGAAAGCTTTTTAAAGGTCCCTCATTGATTTGCTCACACAAAAGGACAGAACTGTGGTATGCAAAACTTTAGATTTTCATTTTTGGCTCTTGTCATTAACCTGTATAAATAATTAAACGATTCCTGAGGACATGCATTCTGTGAAATATACAATACCTGCCATACTTTATGATATTAATTACAATATGTCCTAATGAACTGTTTTGTTGTCAGAATTAATGAGCCAGAGGGTGTTTTGTTCCTTTTGCAGTCGTCAGTGTTTCACTTTGGAACAGAGATTGATTTGAAAGGGGAAGAATAATCAATTGACTAATAAATCAATCAAACCATCTTACTCATGAAGATTAATGCACTGCAAAGGTACAATGTACTTACACTGATCAGCTACACCATTAACACCACCCGACTAGTCTGTGGTTAGGCAGCCCAATACACAGCAAGCAACAATGCACTGTGTGTGCTGACACCTTTCTATCACAGCCAGCTTTGTCCTAATGTCCTAATGACACCGTTTCAGCAGTGCAGTTTTTGTTCCCTATGTGCATCAATGACCCTTGGACACTTATGACCCTTTTGGCAGTTCATTGATTTTCTTAGACCACCTTAGGTAAGTACTGTATGTAACACTGCATACAGGAACACCCCACATGATTTGTTGTTTTGGAGATGAATAGACCCAATCACACTGTGGCCCTGGTCAAGGTTACTCCCCTCCTTACACTAGCTCATTTTTCCTGCTTTCAACACATCAACTTTGAGACCTAACTGTTCACTTTCTGCCTAATATATCTCACTTCTTTGTGCAACTGTAGCAAGATGATTAAAAATTTTCCACCAAATGTTATTCTAAGTTTTAGTAAATACTAAACAGAAACCCAAGTAAGCCATGTTATGTAATAGCATGTTTTAAGCTCATTTAAAGTTTTAGTATGTGGAAACATCAAAACATAATTTTTATGGTTTATTTTTCCATTTTTTAAAAAGGCAATCATAATGGCGCTGTCGGCTTCTAGTGACCATGACAAGACCAGAGCTTCCCCCATTTTGCATTATCCACTTAGTATGCTTAACACTTATATGCAAAAGGCTTATTAAATTCTGCAGCACCGAGCCTGAGGTGACCTGCATTCAACTTTGATGGGTGAAGAAGCCATCATAAGCTGTCTGCGCCAAATGGAAGTGCCGTTAACGGCTGAGTCTCCATTCTAACCCAACCACTTAAGGTTAGCATGCCAACCCTAGCTGACCATGTGCTGTATATATTTTCCAGGCCATCGCAATA
>JAOUQZ010000051.1:9280057-9292115 GCA_028564935.1 Neosilurus hyrtlii | reverse complement strand
GACACGCTATGGTAAACAAACTACATTGTTCGGTAGATATCATTCTAATTGTTTCTTAGTTTGGGTTTGCCGTGTGTCTATTTTCCTTTCTTTGAACCATAGACATCAATACTTAACAAAAAAATGGGGGAAACTGCGGTTGGTACTCTTTTACGCTTACTTCCCCCACCCTGCCCAAGTCCCCTTTTCCTTTATCTTATCATCTATTTGCTTTATCCCATTTGTTTTTGTCCCATCCGTAATTTAGAGTTACATCAATCCCTTACAGTTTTCTTTGTTCTTTTTGTGTGAAATGCTCACCAGTTGGTCTCGGTTCGCTGGCTGCGTGTGCGTCTCATTGGTCCAGCAGCATAGTGAGCCTTCATGCTGCATGGCGCTGGTATTTGTCACCCCTTTAGTAACATCTCTGCACTGCTTCAGGCCATTTGAGACTAACAGGGGTGTCTGCTTAGTATTTTTATTACCTTTATTGTATCTTGATTTTGCTTTCATATTCTAAATGAGCAAGCTGCATGCACACAAGCACACACATACACACTTTCCTGTGATTGGTCTCATTAGCTGTGCTTATTGTTTGTGGTCTTCTCTCTCTCTCTCTCTCTTTCTCTCTCTCTCTCTCCCCCCCCACCCCTTCTTTCTCTACTCTTATTCCTGTCCAATTTAAATCCCAGAAAATAATTGTTCTTTTCTCTTTCATTGTATGCATGCAGGGAGGGAGAGATCATGAAGCCCGCTTCCCATTCAGTCAGAGCTGTGTGAAATGTGTGCGGCTCTAATTGCCTGTGCTTTCATTCCTAACCCCTGTGGCATGCCGTGTCCTTTGTTTTACATCATAAAGAAACATAAAGACATGAAAAAGTTAACATGCACTGTACATAAGCAGTACTAACTTTTAGCACTCATATGCTACTAACACCATTTTTGTGTCTGCTGATTTATCTTTGTTTTCTAATACTAACACCGAGTGTGGGCCTCCGTGCCACTCACTCTCTCAGCTAACCTAACCTAACCTAACCTAACAAAACCTAACCTTACCTAACCCATACTGTGGGTCTGGCAGACTAGAACTGAACACCAAAATGGATAATGACAAACAAGTATAATATCTCTTTCCTGAAACAGACATGAAAATGGGTTGATTCTAAATCAGCTGAAATGGCTAAATATTGAACAAAATTTCAAAAGCGAACACAAAATCAATAATCCAAATCCTTACGAGGGGGACTAAAGCCCTATATCAGCATTCAAGTTATGTGTGAGTATAGCGTGTCCTTTCCCTGTGCTTTGTTGTCTAGGTTACAATATCCGTGGATGGGATTCTCACCACCACTGGATATACACAAGAGGACTACACCATGCTAGGCTCCGATGACTTTTTCTATGTCGGGGGCAGCCCCAGCACTGCCGATCTGCCCGGGTCTCCTGTTAGCAACAACTTTATGGGCTGCCTCAAGGAGGTAACCACAACTGCCACACACACACACACACACACACACACACACACACACACACACACACACACACAGAAGCCCTTTCTCAGTATTTTCTGAATGATATATTCATTTATTCATTCATTTGCTGACCCGCATAATCTTACTAAGGTCGTGGGTAGACTGAAGCCTATCTCAGCCATTTACACTTACACCTAAGAACAATTTAGAACAGCCAGTTAGCCTAATATGCATGTCTTTGGACTCTGGGAAGTAACCGGAGCACCCGGAGGGAACCCATGCAAGCAAGGGAGGGACAAGCAAACTCCGCAGAGAAATGCCCTGGCCAAGCCCAGAACCTGAACCCAGGACCTTCTTGCTGTGATGCAGATGTGCTAATAACTACACCACTGTGCCATGCCCTAACTAAACATTGTGAAACATTGTATAAGCCTCACTCTTTCTAGCATTACTTCCACTCAACTGTGGAACTGAACATTCAAATAATTAACTTTATGATAAATAGTGTTTACACTCAGTTGACTCTATGAGTCCTGATATTTATAAAGACTGAGCATTGTCTTTTAGGACTGTAGTTGACACCACAGAAAAGGAATGTTCAAAAATTGACTGGATTTTAAAAAAAGGATGCAGACTGATGAGTGTGCCTTTGAGTGGGACAGAATTATATTAAACTTAAAGACCGGTCCTTTAAAACATTTCCGACTAGGTGCAGGGCTCTCGGATATCCTGTTAAGTGTGCTGATGTTAGCTAACTGGCTAGCATTAGGAGATAGGGTAATGAACATTTATAAATTTGACCTCAGCAAGTGTTACAGAAACCTGCCATGTTCTCTCCAATTACAACACTGGCTGGCAAGAGAAGTGCAGAATAATGCCATTTAAACTTATTAAGACAAGTTTTACTTTGCTGACAGACCATGTAAGGGAAGATGATACGGCAACTTTCACAGCTGCTCAGCATCGTAATCATAAGAACGCACTGAGAGACAAAACATAGATGAAAAGCAATGAAATATTCTCTCAAAAATTCTGTTAAATGAATTGTATTATAATTCTTTACTAATTCATAGTAAACATAATAAACTTGTGTCAGTAATGAGTATTATAAACATTTATGAATATGATTAGGGTTTAAAGTGGGATTTGACAGGTGCAGGAAACCAAAGATTTTGGTGTAGCGAAAAAAACGGACTCACCTCAAAATAACTCATAAGTTAATTTGTGCTGGAGGCTCTGTTGGACTTGTTTTCTTCAGGCTATGAGATGAGCTGACCTTCTTTTAAGCACTCGTTTCTTGACACATTTGTCTGGATCCCACTGGTCTGAGGGGGTCCAACCAGAGAAATGAATATCAGTGCTATGACCTTGTTGATTTGTAGCTCTGTCTGTAGTAATGTTAATATATGGCTCATTTCTAGGAAGCCCTTTTACAGTCAGCACTGCTAACTACAAGCAATTTTTGGAGTGCTTGTTGCAGTTTCATCAACCCATCAGTCATATCCTGGATGATCTTTAAATTCTCTGTATTTCTGTCCAACATCAGCAAAGCTGATGACAATAAGGTCAGATAGCTGTCTCATGTCCTCCTCCCCATAAAAGATTGAAACAGGATTCCTGACAGTCATCATCAGCACCACCAGTCGGGACTATTAGTGAGCCCTGACTGTCTTTTGATGTCAATCAGAATCATCTTTAACAAGACCCCTCCTACCAACTCATATTGGTATTATTGCACTACAAATAAATGTGACCCATGACAGCATAATACGTATCAAGTCACAGGGTAGTGTTTTGAGTAAAAGCCAAAGTAAGTTGAAGAAGGCTTACCTGGGCGAAAATGCAATAATTGCCAAAATACATCCTTCAAAGCATAATCTTCCACATGACCAAGTTCAAAAATCCATAAACACAATCTATCCATGCTAAAATACTTGTTTAAGGAAGTTCCTTGATCACATTGTTATAAAACAATGGGAATATCTACTTATTTAGCTGATTTTCATCTATATTTGGTACCACAATACTCCTACTTATAAAATCCTATAACGGTAAACCAATGAGAAGCCTCAAAACTTCTCCTAATTTATTCATTCATTCATTCATTTTCTGAACCGCTTATTCCTAATTAGGGTCACAGGGAGGCTGGTGCCCATCTCAGCCGACTCTGGGCGAGGGCGGGGTACGCCCTGGACAGCTCGTCAGGCCATCGCAGAACTTCTCCTCATGTCTCCTTTAAAGACATGACACGGTGTAAATAGAACTCATCTGTTGCTAGTAAGACACTAGGACAATCGCGCTGATTGGTGGAGAGCCAAGTTCATTTAGTTTATGGATGCTAGGGAGTTTCAGATGAGGACATTCAGAAAAAGGTTCTGTAACTCTAATTGCAATATTTTTTTTAAAGTATTGTTTCCTCATTACTGCGATGGCCTGGTGAGCTGTCCAGGGTGTACCCCGCCCTCGCCCAGAGATGGCTGAGATGGGCGCCAGCCTCCCCGCGACCCTAATTAGGATTAAGCGATTCAGAAAATGAATGAATGAATGTTTCCTCATTAGCAACAATCAAACTGATGTAACTCAGTCAACTTCCATACTATAATCATGTATTATACCTTATTTTAAAGCATATTAAATTCTCTTTCCAAATATATGAATATCTCAGTATGTTAAATTTTCTACTTAATCTGTAATATGCTGGAGCGGATCACAAATCTGTTGGCTGTGATGTTTGTTGAGCTTGGTTTGTAACCTTGCCTTTGAAATTACCTACCACTTCAGGGGGGGGGAAAAAATAAATAAATAAACACAACTCTGCTTATGCTTGCTCCCCTGCTGTAGCTAGGATATGCTTATACCACAAACACAAGTTTTTAGTTAACTCTATGCACAAACCCACTAAAGCGAAGGGAAGAGAACAGCATTATTTTCTGATTTGTTGAGTGAGTTTCATGACAGGATCAGCTTGTGAGAACACCGGGACGCTACGCATGAAAAATTTACTTGCTTGACAGTATTTTGGGTGAAAAGTATCCGGTTTATTTACATGTTTTTCAAAGTTTTTGAAATGCCATTTCAAATCATTCTGTCCCACATTCAACTCCTATAATTAAAAAATTGTTTTAGAAAATCTATTTCGTTTTCTAACTGGCTATTGTAAGCAGTGAATTGGACTTAAGGTCAATGTTACTCATAACCGTTAGCTAGCTAACAGAATCTGTAGGAATACACATTGCTTCCATATATAGGCTTGAAAAAAGCACACACTCTTAGCTCCCGCTCCAATATATGGGGTAAAAATATACACACCTTCTGTAGTGTACATTCCTCAAACAGATCAAACTGCATAATGAATTTGCAAAAGCAAGTTTTTGTATTCAGGCTAATGTGTATTTTTGTTACTGATCTCTTGCTCTCTCTCTCTCTCTCTCTCTCTCTCTCTCTCTCTCTCTCTCTCTCACTCACTCTCTCACACACACACACACACACACAGAGAGAGAAAATAAAAATCACATATTTTATATCGTGCTTTATTTTAGGTAGAGGTTGATGTGAGCATTGTTCTGCTTCTTATTAGTGTTGCCCCATTAAAGATGTCCCTTTACACAATATGGTCACATCTCTTTTCTCTGCCCTGTACATCGCCATGCCTTATGCATCAACAACTGAGAGAATTATTTATCAGTCTGTGCTGCTTTTTCAGTGCAGGGCCCATAAGCTGCCTCCAACACACCCAGCACAGCTGAAATGCATTCACTAATTAATATTGCTGATGAGATTGCCTCACATCTGAAGACTGCTAATTTGAAAATAGGTCACAGATCGTCAACAGCAGCAGTAATAAACAAAATAAACAAGAGCGTGACAAACAGGATAAATAACCTTTCAGACTATGAGGAAGCTAAAGGTTTGACTAATAGGCTAAAAAATCTTTCTATTAGTGGAAAAGCTCCCTCAGTGGGATGTGCTGTGATCACAGACTTTTTCACTAGAAAGAAACAGGGATGTGAACACTGAGCCAGTGGTTGAGACACTAAAAAAATATTGTCTTTTTTAAATTCCATGTCCCATTGGGGCATCCATCTGGTGTGCCAGTCACAGAAAAGTACAACTTTTCAGGTTCTGTAATTTGATCGGCTAAGCTGCATTTGACACTGTGGTATAATCCTTGATATGTGCACATCTGTGACCACATCACAGTAATTATTGTAGCAGGTTTTATACCAATAAACCCATAACACATCCTGCATTACACTGTGCTCACTATAGAATATTAGTATATACTACATGGGATCACTGAGATCTGATTGGTCCACTCTGTGGGGATTAAAAAGAACATTTAGATTGGAAAATGCTTGAATACTAATAACAGATGCTCACAGTTTGTCACTCTTGCACCTAGCATATACTAAAATGCTGAATGAGTTTTAAAAGTCGCCTTAAGCCACATAGCACATAGCTCTGCTTAGAATGCATGGAGCTCACCTGACCCATCTCTGTAATGGTTAAACTATGTTAGAAAAAAAAAACAATTCTATAAAAATCTAATTAGTTTTTCTTTATTTCTGTGTAGTAATACTAAAACTCTGAATGAGTATAAAAACTATGTTGTTAGCTACACAGCCATATCTCTGATCGGCACACATGGAGCTTAACTGGCCAGCCTCTGTAATGGTTAAAATATTCATTAATTCATTTATTTTCTAAGCCACTTAATCCTAATTAGGGTTGCAGGGAGGCTGGCACCCATCTCAGCAGGGGCGGGGTACACCCTGAATTGAAGCCAGGACTTATTGCTATAAGGGGGACTTGCTAACCACTGTGACACCGTGACGGCTGGTTAAAATGTGTACAAATAAACTTTAACGGTGACGTTTTAGTTTTCTTTTCAAGTTCCTATGTAGTAAATACAAAAACTCAGTGGATGTCTTCAAATTGAATAGACCCCTTGACGTTCTGTGTCAGCAATATTCACCTGACCTTTAAACAAATACATTTCAACTGTAATCTGTCTTTGTTCTGTTGCATAGTAACTAAAGCTTACTAATATTATACTAGAGTGCACGGTGGAAGCAGTGTGCAATATAAACATTAGTAATAATAAGTTCTATTATGATTCTAAATTATTTTCAATTTTTGAAATAATTCTTCTAGGAGCCGAATTATCCAACAATGACATCACATAAGTTTATTAAGTTTAAAAAAATTTTAAGTGAATAGTAAAACAATAATAAAATTTGGCTTTTGCATAATATGAAGAAGTTTCTGATCTCAGAGATCTGATCTCTTTAATACTTTGCCTCATTTGATAAGTGCTTATTATCAGAGAATAAAGGGTAATCAGAATGTGCCATTCCCATGTAGTATATACTACAAACAATAAGCCTCTTGAAGGTGTGGGTTACAGAAATTTTGTCATGGTTATACAGGGCTAAGGGGGTCATCAAGTCTAAAAACACTTTAATTCTTGATAAAAATCACTAACACACGCCTTCTTCTGTTTGGTTGCTTCACGAATTGATGATGTAGCGTGAATTCTCTGAGTTCTTTGTATTTTTCACGTACTTAAGAATAACTTTTGCAGACCAGCCCAGCTACAGTTTGCTTCACACTGTCAGAATTTGGCCATTCTGTAACATCTTGAAAAAGGTGACACTAAAAACAGCATTATTCCCCTTACTGACAATGTGACACATTATGATGCATACATATTTCTATCCAGGGAGCAGGAAATATGTGGAGCAAATAACAAAACAAAACAAAAGATAGACTGTGTTACTGAATTTGTGTTGTAGTTTCCAAAAGAGTGGGGTGTAATCAAGCGCTGCACAGTGCACACAAAGTTTTAAGCCGTGTGCAACCAACTGTCAGAAAAGCTCCGGCTTTAAAAACCAATCTACTCAAGGCTGTTTCAAAAAGAAAACTTTAGGTAAATCATTAAGCCTCTGTATTATACAATGTAATTTTATACAATTATATTGATGGTCAAAAACTTTTACTGGTTTGACTAATAAGTAGCCTTTTTTCTAAAATTAATTTGTGTTGTGTATGTCCAGTGAATATATTCTAGCTAAAGATTTTATACTACTTTCTTAATGATTTATGCTACAGCAAGGATATAACTAGCACCTTAATAATTTATATAGCTGCAATGAATGAATTTGAATGTAATGAATGAATTTCATGAGCTGCAGGTGAATCGCTGATTCCTTCTTTTTGGAGGAGGGGGGGGGTGTTCTGGAGGATGTAAAACTCATTCCTGTGCCACTACCTGCTATAGTCTCAACTCCCCTTGACAAATTCATTCCTATGTCACTGTTTTTATCGACCAATTGTTAGTGGCTTTATACTTCTTTGCCCCTAGTTTGTTGGATAGACACTGTCTTCCGCCTCTCCAGCTGAAAAAATATCACCCACAGTTATGGGTATTTTGTTTGTTTGGGGCCATTCTCAAAAGTTTTCAGCAGGAGTGAACTTCCCTTGTAAACTGAATCCAAGCAAATTAAATAAATTGAAATTGCATTTATTGTATTCCCCCCCAAAAAACATTGATAGCTAAGCATACTGACATCATTTTCATGACCATGGAAAATACATACAGTGCTTATGGACAAATATTGCATGCACACAAATGTTTTAGAAAAACATTCAACAGAGTATGAATATAAACAAATATAAAACAGAATTCAACAGAAAACCCAACTGGCCTCATTTGGCTCTTATAGCAGCAAGTGTTCTCGCTGGCATTGTTTTCCCCCTATTTTTCCACAGTTTCTGTAGTATTGTGTTCAGCTTGTATGTAACTTTTCCCAAAGACAGTCTATGGAGAATAACCTTTGCATGATTAATCCCTGAATTACTTTAATCCAAGTCGACGCAAATCTGGAATCTTAGCCTGCCCATCATTTCAAGTGTTGCAGATTGCTGTTTCCTATTCAAATAATTTAGATGAATGTTTGGAGTTGTTTTCTTTCTTCCAAAAATGCATTTCTCTCAATTGTGACAGGTGGGCTAATACATTTGTTAAGCACTTCATACACAATGAAACATCCTGCAAACATCACAGTAGCACATGCAGCAATAAATTGTGATTCTTTTTTCTTAAATTAAAATATTAATGGGTTGTTAAAGAGTCAGTAGAAAATAGACAGCTAGCTAGCTAAATTGTTATGCTATGATTTATAGATAGATTTATATATAGATGGACAGATTAACTTACTGATTGATTGATTTATTGATTATTTGATTGATTTTTAATCCCCAAAGGAAAATGACATATTTACCAAGATGAGTTATTAAAATGTTAAATAATAGTGATAATCCGTTCTAAAAAGTTAACTAAGAAAAAATGGCCAAACAAGACCAATAAATAAATAAATAAAAAGGAAGAAAGAAAAATAGACAGGGTGATAAAAGATTTGGGATTGTAATGAAAAAGATTTGTTGATTAGGCCACTGCTAAGATCAAACAAGTAGCTTTTGGAACAACTCAACTGTGTGTCATCATATTGACACATCTGACCAAATGACCTGCTCGGTTCAAGCTTAGCTAAGCCTATTTAAAGCTAAAGCCTTCATTTCAAAAGCAACACACAAGAAATCAATGAGTTTGTTTGTCAGGGTGTGAAAGTGCAGCATGTGATGCAGCAGATGTCTGGAGTGGTACCATCAGTGGAGCTTTGTCCTCACATTCACATGTAATCCCTTTCTTGAGCATTCATGCTGTAATGATGCCATTTCTCCAGATTAGAAGGGCTGCCCAAGGTCTTAAACCTGTAAACACAAACATGTTAATCCTTTATAGCCAATAAGCCACAGTACGAACATTCTAGATTCTTTTCTACTCATTCACACCAAATCAGTGCAATTATTATGGTAAGGGACACAACAATGGTTATTTGATGCATGTATACATTTACGAATGTAGGTAAGTGGACTGTGTATACGGTTGTATCTGTATGTCACTGATATTATTGTTTGTCCTCAGCTCATTAAATTCTTTCACAAGCTTGGTATACTGGTTACACCCCACAACAGTTTTACCTCTTGGACCTTTCAAGTCAATGTTGTATTGTATTTTGAACTATATTGCATAAATATGGTTTTAGCAAAAATGACATCTTCTGAATGGCTTGGAAAATTTGCACAAAATTTGAATCTTGATCCTATTCCAAGCTTAAATTATCATTCACAATTGCATCAATCATTCTGAAATTTCTTGGGCACAATGACAACACCTCATTGACAGGATGTTTCAAAACTGGAAGCAATCCATCAAAAAACAGATTCCACAAGCACTTAAACACAACTGTTTTAAAGCCAATTTTTATCAAGCCAACTTTTTATTACAATTTCTTTCTCTCATGAACCCTCATGAAATTCGGGTTGTGCTATAACTACATTGTGACAAATAATATGTCAGAGAATATCAGAGTAATGCATCAATCAATTTTAAATGTATATGTATATATATATATGTATATATATATATATATATATATATATATATAAAATACTTATGTGCTTCTAAACTGCTGGTCTGATCTCCCAGCTTTGTATGTGAAACCCTTCTACTAAATTCTATCTACATTTTAAAGGAAAAGGTGCCACATCTAACAAAATGGCCACCATAAGCCAATGAATTTGCCATATTTGCTAAATATTATGCAGTTGAGCCAATATCAGTCACTGTTACAATAAGCATTCTAAAATTCCTATTCTACAATGACACGGCCTCATTGACAGGATATTTCAAATTTAAAAGCAATTCATTAAAAAAACAGATTCCACAAGCACACACCAATGTTTAACATGTGAAAAACATATTTTAAAATATTTTTCTCGTGAACTGTAGCTTTAGTTGTTGCTCAGTTGCACTTGTAGTTCCTTCCTGGTGTGCTCAAGCTATAGTGTGAAGGAAAGTTCTCTGACAGAGAACATCACAGTGGCTATTCGTCAATCAATTTGCAATGGTGACATAATTCATTCATTTATTTATTTGGATATTTTATTCTCAGATGCTTCTAAACTGCTGGCTAATTCAACCCCAAATAAAACCCTTTTTCATGACCTCTTTGATCTGACCCCCAGGGAATTGGCTTATTGGAATTGCTGCTTGCAGCTATGTTTGCCTTTATTTATTTATTAATTAATATATAAGAAGATTTTATACATTTTTAAATTAATTTTATCCATCATTATATAGCAGTTTCTTCCTTTAGCAATCCTCAAAACCTTTGCTCAATATTTATAATTATCAATATTTGCTAGTGTCCTGATGGTCCAGTACACATTACACACATACACATGGAGTCCTGGGCTCATCTTCGCCTTAATGCCCGAATTAATTCCCTCTAGTGACGCAGTACTTTATTAGATATAGGTTGTAATTTTTGTAAGTTTTTGAAGCACACAAAGTAGACAAAGTGGGGAAGGAAAGAAAAAAAAAACATGTGCATAGCTCATTAACTGCAGTAATGGTTTTAATGTCTGGCAATGTGGTTGACATTTCTGAAGCATCATCACTATCTATTCAGTGTATCCACATTCTGTTATCTCTGCCCTGGTTCATATGAAGTCACAATGGAATTAAAAGAGGGGGATAATGAGCGCTCCAGTGATTATTGCTGGGTCAAAAATTGTGACATCTTAACTGCATGGAGAAAAAAAAATAGTCAAAAAATATCATTTTTGATAGATATTACACAAAATTACAATGACCGTGGTCTCACACACCACACAGCATAATCAGTCAATACGAAAAACATTATCCTTGTCTGGTTTCAGGAGCAAGAAAGTATTTTCTTTACTCATTCACTCAATTACTCACAGTATTCACTTTACTCATAGTTCTTAATATTTCAGTACAGTCATGTGTGAACACAATACCCATGTTCAATTGTATAATTTTCTGTAAATTTTTTACGCTTTTAAACATCAAAGAAATTTAATATGAGCTGTGTAAACATCATGGTTATTGTAATTTATGCAGGACACAAAACACCTTCACTAATTTAACCCTTGCAGCTCCCAAACTTTTATTCCTTTTATAGTGTCGCTGTGGTGAATAATTAACAGTAGGTACTGAATAGTTGTTTATATAAATAAATAAATAATAAACTAGATTTTAAGAACTTAAAATAGTGATAATTTCCAATGATTACCAGGTACGGGTGTTGCTTTTTATGGCACCATGGTGGTGTAGTGTTTAGTACATCCACCTCACAGCAAGAAGGTACTGGGTTTGAGTCTTGGATTTCTGTGTGAAGTTTGCATGCTTTCCCCATGCTTGTGTAAGTTTCCTCTGGGTTCTTTAATTTATTCTCATAGCACATTAGGCTAGTTTGCTCTTCCAAATTGCCCCTAGGTGTAAGTGTGAGTGGTTATGTGTGTGTATGGACTGACACGCTGTTCAGGGTGTACCAAACCTTACCAGTGTCTGCTGAGATAGGCTCCCACCTCCCCAAAACTCAAGTAGGATAAAGCAGCTCAGCAAATAAATCTTATATATGTCTTGTTTCTCTGTTTTGTTTTTTTTTGTTTGTTTTGTTTTGTTTTGTTTTGTTTTGTTTTGTTTTGTTTTGTTTTGTTTTGTTTTGTTTTGTTTT
>JAOUQZ010000051.1:9259723-9276515 GCA_028564935.1 Neosilurus hyrtlii | reverse complement strand
TGTGTGTGTGTGTGTGTGTGTGTGTGTGTGTGTGTGTGTGTGTGTGTGTGTGTGTGTGTGTGTGTGTGTGAGGGAAATTAAACAGAAAGATGTGGTGTGACAACTTTAATTAAGAGAGGTAATATTTGTATGACTTGTGTAATGTATGACAAATTAATCCTACACATTTATGGCTAAGTAGAAAAAAAATACCCCACTTTATATGAAGACTCTCTGTATTGTGACTACTGCTGTATGGCAGGTGGGATTAAAAAATCCACTACATGTGTCTTTATGAAATAACTATTGATTGTCATAATATTCTGCCAGCTAATCACATACACTGTTCAGTCAAAACTTTAAGAGCACTTACAAGTAAAGCCATTATCCCATTACAGTGGGATCCTTCATGGGTGGGGTACATTTGGCAGCGAGTGAACAGTCCATTTTCCAAGATATGTTGGAAACAGGAAAAATGGGTGTAAGGATCTGAGTGACAAATGATCATGGCTAGATGACTGTGGATCAACTCCAAAACCACAGGTCTTGTGTGGTGTTCTCAGTCTACAGTAGCTAGTACCTACAAAAAGTGATAAACAGAAGGACAAACAAGAAAAAGTGACAGGTTCACGGACACGTAGAACTCACTGACATGCCGAGCGAGTGAGGGCAGTGAGTGTGGTCTGATCCCACAGATAGCTGAAAAAGTTAATATTGGCTCTAATAGAAAGCTGTTAGAACACACAGTGCATTGCAGATTGCTGTAGATGAGCCGGTGTAGCTGCAGAGTGCATATGCTGGACCCTTGACCACCCTGAATGTTCCTGAATCACATGATGTCTTTTGCATCATATGGACAGATGGGTGCCTGTGCATTACCTTCATGGGGAAGAGATGGCAACAGGGTGGACTGTGCTAAGAAGCCAAGCCACTGGAAGCAGTGGGATGTTCTGAAGGGAAGTCTTGGAGCCTTGAATTTAAATGGATGTTACCTTGACTCGTACTATCTACCAAAGCAGTGTTGCAAACCAAGTACATCCCTTATAGCCTCTTCAGGAATGGTTTGAGGAAGCTTGCCCTCCAAATTCCATATATCTGGGATGTGGTGAGCAAAAAGAATTTTGGTCGTTTGGGCCACGGACGTTTTGTATATAATACAAAAATACAAAAAAAAAAAAATTTATTGTGTCTCCCCAAAGCCCAACTAAAATGGCCCCCATGGCCCAAAACGTATGTGGCCCAAACATCCGTGCACAGAGCAAACAAACCTAGGAGTCCCCACCTTGCAACTCACAGGAATGTGTTGTGAATTGCTTGGTACCTGATACAACTACACACTTCAGAGGTCTTGTGGAGTCCATGCCTTGATGACTTTTTTGATGACACAGGTAGGACCCACACAATAATGGGCAGGTGATTTTAATGCTATTGTTGATCAGTATGTGTATATACATATTGTCGCAATGGCATTTTATTCATGTGTATGTTAGTAGTTAATATACATTGCAGGAATCCATCTGCTCCAGTGCAGATATCTTCATATTATTGTCAGTAGTACAGTGAAACCCAGTAAAACGTTTTTTAGCTTATCTTTAATAAGCAGGTTTGGGGTTTAACTTTAAAATTTTAATAATTATTATGACTGTTATCAGTTTTATTATTATGTGTTTTTCAGCTGTCTTACTCCCACTGCCTGTTTCTCATTTGCTTACAGACACACCAATTTAGCCCTGGTTAAAGGATTAAATAGTTTTTGCTTCACCACACAATAAAAGACTCATGCTGAAATGGTCAATATCATTCATGTTTTAAATTATAATGGTGTTTTCATGAACCCAGGCTGTTAAACATTAATAAACAGGACTCTGCTAGCTCTCTATATACATTACATCCCTGACTGCAAAGACCCATCATGCAAATAATGACTTTCCTTTAGTCACTGCCTTTAAGGCATGAAAAATGGCAGCATGTAATGGAGGGAAATGAGGGGGTGGGGGGGTTGCACTGTGGATTTAAATGTTGTTAGTGAACTGTCTCCAGGAAAACAATGAGACTGATTTAGAGTCGATGAAAGAGTTTTAATATCATTAGAGTCACTGCGAGGTGCTGCCTTGAGGGCAGATTGTTATCAGTTATATTAACCTCTGTAACAATGTCAGGCTAGAATCTAAGCTAAGAACTGTAGGTGGCACTAAAGTCAAGCATCTGAACTTATTGCACTGCTGACTCTGCACACATACACACACACACACACACACACACACACACACACACACAAATACATACACATGACAGATAAATGAACATGGCCGCACACTTGCAAATGTGTAATTATTGCCATACTTTAAGCTATACCCAAAGATTAGGGTTAGGGGCTGAATTAGTGTTCAGATCATTTCTAATGACTTAATTCCTGGGAAAGTTTTAACACATTGCCCTTAGGCTGGATTTGCAGGAATAATAGCAATTATTTACCAAAGGTGAAGTGGACACCAAAACAGAATGTCAAGTGGACTATTCAGTGATTCCCCCGAGCCTGATGCGATTCACGTTTTTGCATATTATACATGGGACCATATGAAAAGCAAACTAAAATGAGCTTATTTTTTTTTTTTTTTCAAAGCATTACAGTGGTCATACATGCTTCATCTTAATGGTGATGTGCACCCCATTATTGCATCTATGGAAGCTCATTCAGTGTTTTATTAGTATATATTATATATGCATATACTACACAGAAGCATAAGAAAGATTTTTTATTTTTAAAGATGAACAATTGTAATATGCACTGATTTATGACGTTTTTTTGTTTTTAAATAATGACGAATTTTAGAATCAGTGACCATTTAAAACCATGAGTAATTTTCTGCCATTTTGTTTTAAGCATTATCCCAAATTTGGTGTAATAGACAACCAGTCAGATTGTGCCATTTCTATGTGGCATATACTACTGAAAAGTATTAAGGTTTAAAGTGACTACTAATTAGTTAATTAAGGAAGATGTCTAAATATCAGAGGCACAGAGTATTAGTAAACGTGTATTAAAAAATAAAATCATGAACAGTCCAACATTGCTGCTGATTTTTATCCTTTTTGAATCAAGTTCATGAGTTTTAAAAGTTTAACAACTAAAATATTTTGGCGTAGAAAGACAAGGATATTGGCCCTGCAATTCTCTGGCGAGTTCAGGGTGTATCCCGCCTTCACCCAATGTTTTCTGGTAAGATTAAGCGGCTCAGCAAGTGAGAGAGTGAGATGAGAAGATGAGGATGTTGTGTCATTCAGTAATACAGGAATCCAGACTGCATATTATCCAACTAGTTTTTCTTTAGATAACTACAAATAATCACAAACCACAAAGCTGATTTTACACTAGGGTACATTCAGCTAATTAACAGTGCTGTTTAAATCGATACAGCACTTTAGTGAATTGTAAGTATAAGTTGAAATAAATTCTAAGTAATTGAAATCTTTTCTATTTACACACAAGGCTGAGATTTAGAATTTTAATACCCTTGACATTTTTTCATTGTTTTTTTTTTTTAATATAGAACTTTGAATTGATGTTTCACTTCTCAATGTTTATCTGTCAATCTTGTTTAAGTACTGCTATGATTTCTTATCAAAATGCTTTCATTATTATTATTTATGTATTTATTTATTTATTTTCCAATAAATGTTAATGAAAAACCTCTGCTACATATTAATAGCGCATCTTGGAACCCTTTTTTTTAACGTGTCTGAGGCCCCAAACAGACTAAATGTCCTAACTGTATTTTGAATCTTGATTCATACTCTTCTGATATCAATTATTCTTTAATATGTCCTGACCATTCACTCTACTGTGCAGCATTCTGCCATGCTCCAGCCTACCCACAGTAGTGAAGATCCTATTTCATGCATGTGATTCACATCTCATGGGTCCAAAAACTGCCATGCTACCATAATATGTTTCATGCCACTATTAGTGTCAGTCATCCAGCACAAAGTACCAGGCAAGTTCATACTAAATTGCCTAGACTTACTACTAATAGAAAGTTCAATGGAATGGATGACTGAAACACATCATAGGCTATTTAATGCATGGTATACATACTGAAGTTACACACTTAATGTAGTCCAAATGGGTTTTTAATCCTCTTGTAATGACCACTATTTTGAATGGTATTACATTTTATTTAAAAGGTATTAAATATTGTCCTATTTCAACTGAGTCAATGAACCAGTCCAAATAGCCTTCATATCATGACTGAAAATTCCCAGTCTCCTATTTTTAAAGTTACTAAAAGAGCAGTTTGTAACATTTACAGCTCTCTGTTGCAAGCAAGATGAGCTAAAATTGGCATGAAATTAGTGACAAATGTTTCCCTTTCCCTGAACCAAACTTCTCTATTCCTCATGAGTTGTCATAAGAAAATGGGACAGCTGAGCAGCACTACTGTCTCCAGAAGTGGAGTTGATTTCTAGAGTGTGTACAAAGAAACCTTATATTTATTATAAAGCAATGTTGCGAATCCATTCATTCATTCATTCACTTTCTAAGTCACTTAATCCTAATTAGGGTCACGGGAGACTGGCACCCATCTCAGCCGACTCAGGGTAAGAGTAGGTCACAGCTTAGCAGGCCATCGCAGGGCCAACACACATCCACACTAACACTCACACCTAGGAGTGATTTGGAACAGCCAGTTAGCCTATGGTGCATGTTTTTGGACAGTGGGGGGAAACCGGAGTACCTGGAGGAAACCCACACAACCACCGGGAGAACATGCAAACTGGACACAGAAATGCCTGAGCCCGGGAATGGAACCCAGGCCTTCTTGTTGTGAATATTCATTTAAAATAAATAATAATTGCCCCCTAAACAACTTGTGCCTAGAGCAAATTGCACCCTCTTTCCTACATGTTTACATTGTCATTCTCAAATCGGTGGCAAGCCAAAAGCTAGATGAACAACACCCAAGCAAACCACTGAAGAAGAACCAACCATCTGCTACGAAAGCCCATGGAACGACCTAAAAACCCTTTTGGACACTACTGCACACACTGAAACCCTCCTACTTTTCCACTGATTGTGCTCAAATGGCAAGTTACTCTTGGACAAAAGATGTTCTGGAACAAGTCGCAGCACCTTTAAAAGTGGAGCGGGTTGTACCCAGCCTTGTCAAGTTGTTCCGAAACAAATCATTTTTGCAAGAGCAGTTGTTCTGGTGCAACTTGTTCCAGCGCGAGTGCCCATGTAAAAGCAGCTTATGTGAATTTCCAATACACTGGTTTGTAGATTTCCCTTAGGTGTGACTGTGTTTATGCATTATACTGGATTATCTGTAGCGCTGTAGCTGTAGTTAACTAAAGGAATATAGATTGAGCTTTGACCTTCTCAGACCCAAATCCTAATAGCATGTAATAAATATTAAACTAGATTCAAATAGGAAGACATTTAATCAAATAATATATAGATACAATACTAGAAGCTCTCATATGAGAATCTTACATCTCAAGGATACACATACAATGTAGTTGGGATAAAATATGCTGTCCTTATATTAAGACAGTGGGGTCTCAAGAGGTAAAACTTCTCAATATTCTTTTTTTTTTTTCCCAGGCACCATCTCTGTCAACTCAGTACGTACCCCCTATAATGCTCCCGGTGAGAGTGAGATCCTGGATCTGGATGACACTCTGTACCTAGGTGGTTTACCAGAAGATCGCGCTGGCTTGGTGTTTCCCACCGAGGTGTGGACTGCACTGCTCAACTATGGCTATGTGGGCTGTGTGCGTGATTTATTCATGGATGGCCAGAGCAAAGACATCCGGCGCATCGCCGAGGCCCAGAGAGCGGTGGGGGTCAAACCTTCCTGCTCCAAAGAACCTCCTAAACAGTGCCTGAGCAACCCATGTCTGAACAGTGGCTCATGCAGGGAAGGCTGGAACCGCTACGTGTGCGACTGCTCAGGGACTGGCTACTTGGGTCGCTCCTGTGAGAGAGGTGAGTCATGGTTTTTGCGAGTGATGCAAGTAGAATAATTGTCATTTTGCATGATTTTTTAATAGTTTAGAAATTGACTGTTAATTTGGTTGTCATGAAGTATGATGAAGAAGGCCATCATTTCTTCCGCTGAAATGGGTTGAACTGTAAATGTCAGGTTGCTCTCTGGGCAGATACTGCATTGCGCTGCATAATTTACATGTTGTAATAGGCCAAACCTGCAAAGTTTTAACCCAGTTGTGGGTTGAACAGGATCTCCACCCACTCTCTGCCTTTCTACTGTCAGCTCAGCCTTGAAAGAAAGTGAGGCAGCCAGCGCAACTGGCGTTACTCTTACTGTGGTAATTGGGTTTCTTTCCAATCCATGTCACCTTCACAGAGAGACACTCAAGCATGCATGATGTTTTTTTTTTTCTTTCTTTCTTTCTTTTTTATTCTTGTCCCTGGCAGAATTTCAGTGCTGTTGTTTTCCAGATGAATGCACACAGTGAGTGTTACCTCTACAGTGCACCCTTGCAAAACAGGGCAAATACAGAGAGACAGATAGTCAATAATTTCCATTTCCTCTCTGCATGTATTGAGCTAAATATCATCGTCCACTAGTGCTGTTCATCAAAACTATCTCTGTGAAGTGCTCGGACCCAGGCCAGTTGTTTAATGGGAGTGTTTTGCGTTTAAAAATGTGCCAGTAGTCTGGACACAGTAATCCCCCTGCAGCAGTACCAGCTGCTTCAACCAAATAAAATCCGTTATCTTTGCATTGATATGAGTGCATACAGGAATTCTGGAAATGATCTGGCCAATTAGCACAATAGAGATTAGTGGCAATGCTGCATTATCAAGCTTCTGAAATGCTGTGAGCTTGAGAAATGGTGAAGTGCTGCTTCAGTGAGTGCTGCCAAATCCATCCACATACCAAACAACTGTTTAACTGGCAAATTGGAGCAGTTTGTTAGTGGAGGAATGGAGGAAGAAAAAGAGGATGTGCGGAGGAGGATGTGAAAGGGATTTAACAAAAAGATACCAAATGTGGCAGCTGTGGAGGAAGTAATGAATGTATGCTTGAGCTGAAGTAGACATCCTCTTAGGGAAACTAGCAAGCTGATTAATTTTCTATAACACAGTTATGACAATAGTTACAGCTACAATGCAAATCACAAATTTATATATGAAGGTGCTTTCTGTAGTAACAAGGACATGAGTTGGGTGGCACAGTGGTGTAGTGGTCAGCACTTCTGCCTGCCTGTGCTTGTCTTGGTTTCCTCCAGAACCACGGTATCCATCCATAGTCTAAAGACCTGCATGTTATTCTACATTGGATATTCTCGATTGCCCCTAGGTGTGAATGAAAGTGTGAATGATTGTGTGTCCATGTTGGCCCTGTGGAGGACTGGTGAGCTGCTTAGGCTGTACACTACCTTCAAATAGAGTTCCATTGGGTTCCAGCCTCCGTGTGACCGTAAGGACAAACTGGTTTGAAAAAATTAGGACATGAGTTGCAGACACTTAATACAAACGTGTGCTTATATGGGGTTTATATGATGAGGTTGTCTAAAATGGAAAATGTTATCACTGGTGATTACTTATTATTATTATTATTATTATTATTATTATTATTATTATTATTAGACCACCTGTCACAATTAAGAAAAATGTTAATTGGTTTTGGCTACAGATCAATATATCAGGAATAGGACGTTCATTTAATGTGTGTAGATATTATTTTAAACATGGGGCCGCAAACAGAAGAGTTGGAAATGAGGTCTGTCCAAATTTTGATCCACTTAAAAATATATGGGATTTAATTCTTCCATGAATTGATCACAAAATGTTTTCATCTAGCTGTCTTACTGATCTGAAGGTTGGGGGTTCAATCCCCACTATCACCAAGTTGTCTCTGCTGTCCCCCAGTGCAGCTAACTGGAATATCAAAGGCCAGCCACGTCACTCACTGTCTGTGGTGAGAGGCATGTAAAAGAATCATTGCTGTTGTTTGTAAAGAGTAGGCCATTGGGTTGCCGTCAACGTGTTTCTGCCCTGCGATGGCCTGGCGAGCTGTCCATGCGTCAGTCTCCCTGAGACCCTAATTAGGATTAAGTGGCTTAGAAAATGAGTGGGAGAAAGTAATCTGATATATTTTAAAACCTCCCTTTATAAACAACCTGCTTATTTATTTATTTGTTTATTTATTTGGTCGTTTATTTATTTAGCAACTACGCAGCTTATAAATATAATATAATATACAGTATGATATGAGTTGAATGTCTGTCATGGGGAAAATATGTCTGGCCTGTAAGTCAAATCAGTCTTATCATGCATAAGTAGTATATACGATACTCATATGATACTGTACTACTAATTTGTTAAGCAGTGTACTTTGAAGGTGGCACGTCTGCCTCACAGCAAAAGGTTCTGGGTTCGAGTTCCAGAGTCAGGAGTTGGCACGTCATACCAGTACTTCTGTGGGTACCCTGGTGACCTACAATAGTCCAAAGACAAGCACCTTAGGCTTACTGGTGGTTCCAAATTGTCCTTAGGTGTTAGTGTGAGTGTGAATGGCTGTATGTGCTGGCCCTGCTGTGGGCTAGCAAGCTGTTCAGGTTGAACCCTGCCTTCGCCCAGTGTTGGCTGAGATATACTCCAGCCTTTCCACAACCCTTGTAGGATTAAGCAGTTTGGTAACTGAGTAAATAATTGACTGCGTGATTAAGAGTATACTTTGGGGAAGAAATGGAATCACATTGATGATCACATCATTTGTTCCTATCACATTTTAAGCATCACAAGTTGTTGTTTATTTTTATTCAGTAAAGCACATTAATGTGGTTATGAGAACAATTGTTAACCGGAACTTTTCAGCACTGAGTTGCCTGTAAACCCATCACACAGTTAGCAAAACAAAGTCATGGGTGGGCTAAACTGTGAATGCATTTTCTTTGCTTTGACAGAGCATGAATTCAGTGAAAACATATTTAATATTCTACCAAGAGAAAAACTGTGCATTCTGCAGATAAACGGCTCAATACTGCCCAGTCTGTAAATGTTTGCATACAGTATACAGCTCAAAAGCAAATGAATTACAGCTTGGAATTCAGATTCATATTCGGTTTCAGTAAAAAGTTTGGACACCCTTCTAATTCAGAAGTGTGTAGACTTTTTAAAATTATACTGTTCATTTGTCAAGTAATAAGAATGGCTAAGTATTTCATTACAAAGCTGTGGTTACAGAAAATGGGTACAGTGTAGGCTTTGGGCCAGAGGCAGGTCAGTGTCATTAAAATTGCATTTCACTTTTCCTAACACCTCATGCTTAAAGAGCTAGCTGAGTGAATGGATGGATAGATGGAATATCAGAAGCTTGGACAGTGGAATGCACCTCTTGTCTGTAAATGCTTTCACTGCATGTTGACTTTATACAAGCATGCAAGCATGGGGAGAACATGCAAACTCCACACAGAAAAGATAACACAAGATAAGAAAATATAAGATAAGAAAAGATGCGATAAGATGCGATAAGATGCGGTAAGATGCGGTAAGATGCGATAAGATGCGATAAGATAAGATAAGATAAGATAAGCAAGCCAGCAGTATACGGAATGGCTATTTATTTTTTTTCTTTCTTTCTTTTTGTTTTTTTGAGATGTGTATCAGTATTGGTGTGTAGCACATAATTTTCATTGATCACACTGATAGGATGTCAGGCAGAAAGGTTGAGACTGCCAGTAATAGGATCCTCTTTGATTTCCTTCAGCTATATACCTGTTGACTGCATTGTTGAAGTTATTAATGTTAATTCACAGATCCATGCTTGTTGTAGTCTCCGCCCGCTATTCGACTTATGAGACTTCGTGCTGCATGTCAAAAATTTGTGGATGGCAAATCATGCATTGGAATGCAGAATCCAAGCACAAACATAGCTGAATAATGTATGATGCCTCAAAGCCAAATCCTCCTGTTTATCATGAATGTTGAACATACATTTCCGTAATCCCTGTAGTGAGCAGAGCTCCTGAGTGCTGCAGCATGCTGGTAGAATGCACTGGGCTCAGCAGGGAGATATAACATGAACATGTGACTGCTCACTCCCACCCTACCCACATTTCACACAAATGGTGTGTCGTCTCTCTTCACAGCTATGCCAAGTGTCATGAAAACCTTCAGAAAGTGCTTGGTCGAAAATAGGCATGTAAGGTGTTTGTGTATGCGATTATGTGAGAGTGAGAAACAGTAAGAAGAGATTAAGAGGTAGGCACAGGAAGTGTGTGTTTATACATTAGGTGTTAGGTTGTTAGGGGGCTTCTCGGAGGAGGAGTCTTGGACAAGAGAGAGTGGTTAATGAAAGTAGGAACAGATGGAGGTGCAGATGGAGAGAGTGATCTGATCCATGTACACTCCTACCTACCTGCAATCCAACATATCTGACTGGGTTAGGAAGTAGGGCATTGCTTTTTCCAGACTCTTTGCTATACTATATATATTATATGCAATATAGCCAACACTTGACCATCACACCATGTGTGGGCCCTCCTCTAATGTTGCCATCTATTTGGAGCCACATAAGTGTTTACCCTTCTCTGAAACTTTTACTTACAAACCAATGTCAACAAAAAAATAACCTCCTTGACATAGATAATTAATTAATAATGGGGGAAGGCCACTATGGTCCCCGGAAGAGCTGGAGGAAGTCGCTGGGGAGAGGGATGTCTGGACCTCACTGCTTAGGCTGCTGCTTCCGCAATCCGATCCTGGATCAAGTGGAAGATGACTGACTGACTGTGTCCACTATGGTCATGATTGATATAAGGACTCATCACTCATTTGCCAAGCTGCTTAATCCTATGAAGGTCGTGGGGAGGCTAGTGCCTAACTTAACCGACACTAAGCGAAGGTGGGATACAACAGCATGAACAGCTCGCCAGACCACCACAGGGCAACAAGGGCTGTGAAAATAATATTTAGTAGAAATGAAAATAAGGAGGGAAATGAGTTGCCTTCCTGAAGGTTTGTAACAAAAAACTTAGCAGTGATAAAAGGACTAGCCTTTAGTTAATGATGATCAGTATACTTCTACATTTGTTGTTATTATTATTATTATTATTATTATTATTATTATTATTATCGTTATTATTATTATTATCATAATATAGAGATAGGGTGAGAAACTCAGCCATCCGGGAGGAGCTTGGAGTAGAACCGTAGCTCCTCCGCGTTGAGAGAAGCCAGTAGAGGTGGCTCGGGCATCTGATTAGAATGCGTCCCGAACGCCTCTCTGGTATGGTGTTTCAGGCATGTCCAAACGGGAAGAGACCCCGGGGTCGACCCAGAACACGCTGGAGGGACTATGTCTCTCGGCTGGTGGAAGTGGCTGGTGAGAGGGACGTCTGGACTAAACTGCTTAGGCAGCTGCCCCTGTGACCTGACCCCGGAACAAGCAGAAGAAGATGATGATTATCATCATCATCATCATCATAATTTTCTTAAATATATATTATTATCAGTAGTAGTAGTAGTTGTACTAATGTATTTTTTTTTATGTAAACATTGGAAGTATTCACAGTGGCAGAGTCCACTGGCAATATTTTTGTGAGTTTAAATTTCAACTTCCGTTTGTTAATTCCACAGGAGTTATCAGATCTCTTATTTAAACACACAGCACAAATGCACACTGTAGGGCCCTTCTCTCCCTCACTCGACTCCTTATTACCTTCTTCTCTATCTTTGCTTTTCCTCATTCCCTATACCTCTACCATTTTCCTTCAACCTCTTCTTTCTTTTTTTCCAGAAATTCTAAATTTCTTAATGATACACCTCAGTGCACTGAATTCTTTGGTTTAGATTTACATCTGTGATGTTGCCAGTCCCCATGTCTCACCTCCTCACAAACCACTCTTTAACCCCCAACCACAGTTCCCTCTTTTTGCTTTTTAGTTTCCATGCTCAGTTTTCCAAGTATGTCATCTTATTTGCGACCTCTGCAGCCCTTTTCATACTGCAGACTGCTGCTGCTCCATCACGGCCTGATTGGATGTAATGCGTTGCTTGTCAGGCAGCTCAGGAGCCACAGTACTAGGTTCTCCTGTCGCATGAATACACACCACTGCAGGAGGGCAGGAATGAAGGTCTTTTCGAACCACTGGCTACCCTGCTCCTTTCATTATCCCCTCTCCTGGAGTGAGACTACTCCTCTAAAGATGAGGCGATGGCTCGTTTGTCTAGCTGTCAAAGTGCTGGGCTACCTCTCCTACAGCGATGGATGGTATAGAGGAATAAAGAACGGGTTGGAGGGGGTTAAAGGTCGCAACAGGGGCTCTGCTCAAGGGAGATGGGCTTTCACTGACTTGTGACCATCTCTATCATGGAGGCTCAAGTGTGTCAGGGAATAAGTCAGCTCAAACAAACAATTCCAGATTTATGATGAAGAATAAAGAGAAAGTTACACCAGGCGCAATCTGACTGTATATTACATTCTTTCTAAAAAAAGGAAACTGTCTAAAATTTGCAGTTTTAATATGTAGGCCTCACTTTTTTATATGTTTATATGTATACATTTTAGTGCAGGTTGGAATTTAGCTGTTAGCAGTTTGGATGTATGTAGCTACACTGCGGAAAGAATCATAATGAATAGAAACAGTGTTCGCATAAATATGCACAGTTCTGCACATTGACATCATACCTTGCAAGTCAAGACATTTACAGCAAGCTAGACAAAAAATTCTCTTACTCTCACTCTCAATTTGATCATAATGTGAAGTATTATTTCAAATCTAATAACTGCACAAAATGAGCCTCCTACATTTTACATCTTCTTCCTTTGAGTATAAGGACCTTTTGAAAGGGCACTTCCTGAATTATTATCACATTGAGAACAAAAACATTTATTATATTTGGACAAAAATTACTGTTGTAGTCGTCTAAAAAGGTGTTAAATTAAATATGAAAATATTACTTACTATAATTTACACATAAATATAAACATAATATTTTTCAGTAAATACTGAACCTGTCTCAGGCGGCATGGTGGCATAGTGGTTAGCACATTCGCCTCACAATAAGAAGGTCCGGGGTTCGAGTCCGGGTCTCAACGAGTGTCTTTCTGTGTGGAGTTTGCATGTTTGCTTGTGTCGGTTTTCTCTAGTCCAAAGAT
Source organism: Neosilurus hyrtlii (assembly GCA_028564935.1). Classification (NCBI taxonomy): domain Eukaryota; kingdom Metazoa; phylum Chordata; class Actinopteri; order Siluriformes; family Plotosidae; genus Neosilurus; species Neosilurus hyrtlii. The sequence goes on along the minus strand of JAOUQZ010000051.1, from coordinate 9,263,403 downwards.
ATGCGTATTAGGCCATTTGACTGTTTAAATGGTTGTCTTTGTGTGGCTCTGCGATGGTCTTCGCCCAGTGTCAGCTTCCCATGACCCTAAAAGAATTAAGTGGTCCGGAATATGAGTGAACCTTTCTTGGTCATCTATAAGCATCACTAGTCAGTCAGCACTCAGTGAGTTTGCAGTGTGTTTGAATAAAAATGAATAAATGGGCTTATGAAATTTGGGATTTGTATGGGAGCCCTGAATCACAGGAGTGAAAGTTTGCGAATTTTAATTAATACATCATAATAATTATTTTTACTTGTTATTTCAGCTGAGCCATTTATATACTTTGACTTTTTATGTAATTTTAATTTAATAACTTATTTCGAATTACCTCATTATTCTGACATGCAATCTTGCTAATTTGACCTAAAAAGGACTGCAATCTACCAATAAGGCCTCACAGCAAGAAGGTCTGGGTTTGTTTCCTGGGCTCGGGTGTTTCTGTGTGGAGTTTGCATGTTCTCTCCATGCTTGCCTGGGTTTACGCCGGGTACTCCAGTTTCCTCCCACAGTCCAAAAACGTACACTAATTGGCGGTTCCAAATCACCCCTAGGTGGGTGTGAGAGTGTGAATGGTTGTGTGTGTGTTGGCCCTGCAGTGGTCTGGCAAGCTGTTCAGGGTGTACCCCGCCTTCGCCCAGAGAAGGACGAGATGGGCGCCAGCCTCCCCGCGACCCTAATAAGGATTAAGCAACGTAGAAAATGAATGAATCAATGATTTTAATTGCCACTTGGACATCTAAAAGTATATTCAACTAAACGTTTTAAGGTATGGTCAAGGTTTTGACTCCTTGTGAAGTTTCCTAGTATTGGGTCATTTGTTGTAAGTCTTTGTACAATAACACATGGGCCCGGAGTGTGTCAGAAAACCGAGACCAAAAACATCCAATATGATCTTCTTCTATAAGTGAGGACTTGTCATACAAGTCAAAATTTAGTAAGAGCTTGGACTGAAAAGACTAGTAGAACAACAGCTTCAGGTGAGGACCCATGCAAACACACAACAAGATATGCACACACACACACACACACACACACACACACACACACACACACACACACACACACACACACAGGTACTTCTCCTCAGGGTTAGAATGCTCTCTTTTATGCTTATTAGTATGCACACTGGCATACTTGTTCTTCTGTCTTCTGCTTGTTTTCCTCTCAGCCCTCATCCCACCCCACCCCTCACCCCCACTCACTCACTCATTCTCAGGCTTGGCTACGTGCTAATGGAAACAGGAGATGGTGAGAATAGACAGTCAGTGGAAATTACAGTAGTGGAATAGCTTGTGCGTGCATGAAAAGGAGGGCAGTCTAATTGGTGCTAGCCTGCAGCCATGAAGGTCTCCGGAGCTTTTTCAGTGGAGACAGATGTATTCGTAGTACTTTTCATGCCAAGTATTGAGGAATGTACCTACACATTACTGCCCAGTTTTCACAGTATTGAATAATACCTTAGAGCTCATTAGTGGGCTGTAAATATATATTTTTTAAATTAGCGCAAATGCACCATTTTCTCTCTAGGTTTTAGCTGTCTCGATGTGTTCCGCATCATTTGTCTAGTAAAATGGCTGCCATCTTCTCTAAGAAATGCAGAGGCTTTGGATCTAGCTGCATAATTGAATCGGCCAATAAAGTGATTGCTACACGTATAAACAGATTAGAGAAATGGAGACAGGCTGTGGCTGTAAAATGCAGCTTTAAAGCCGAGCCCTGCCACACCACAGCGCGAATACATTACCAGTGATTGAGTTAATAAATTATGCTTCGTATGGAAATGAATTAATGAAGCCCAGGATGTTAGGTCGTTATTTATGAGCTTCATGTCCTGGGTTTTGGAGTGCTGTGAGGTGAGTGCTGTTGTGTGGTAGTATGGTGCTGCAGACATCCATAGTGTCCGGGTGTAAATGGCTGTAGTAACCTGTCACTCACTGGTCGCTATGAACCTTGGTGTTTATGATCCACAGCACAGTCATGGCTTCATGGCATTTCTACTGCCGTCAGCTTTACCTTGCCGTGTCAGTGCTTTATAGCACCATCTAATTTTTCTCTTTCTCTCACTCCTTCTCTTTCTCTTTCAGAGTCCACTATCCTCAGTTATGATGGCAGTAAGTTTATGAAGATCAAGCTGCCCGTGGTGATGCACACCGAGGCAGAGGACGTGTCGATGCGCTTCCGCTCCCAGCGAGCTTACGGTGTTCTGATGGCCACAACCTCTCGCAACTCTGCAGACACACTCCGCCTGGAGCTGGATGGAGGGCGGGTTCGCCTCACGGTCAATCTAGGTATCTCACCCAATTGAAACATCTGTCTCTACACCCATAGTCCGCATACATACCCCGTAAACTTATGTGTGTGACATGTACATACAGCGTACCCTAATGTTTATACTCACAGAGACCAACTTTTATAGGCACAGGATATGAAGGCTTTATTTTATATTTTGCCACCATCTTTCATTAAATATTCACAATTCATTGAAACCTACAGACAGATATACTTCTACAATTTTGCAGCATTATGAAATTCACCCTGGTGAACATACATTAAGCACTGCATATGCTTTTATCGTCTCTGTGTGCTGAAGCGAGAATGGGAAGGTGTACATCCTTCAAAGGCCAGGTTCTGCGGCCCCGCGCACACTCCCAGATGAGCATGCTGTAGCCCCTCCCACCATGGAGTGCACTTTGAGTTTATTATAAAGTCACATCGTTCATGATTATTATGGCCCATCACATAAAGTTTAAGTTATGTTTGTCTGTGTCTGGATGTTGCTATTCAATCCTTAGGAGAAACCTATAATCTTCTAATTGTCAATAAACAGGATAGAATGTATCCAAGTGTAGTCATGTAGATTGGTAGTACAATCCATTGATAAAAGTGAGTGACAATTAAGTCATGATAGAGTTCACCATAGAGGTGTAAATCTAGTATTTGTAAATAATAACTGCATTTATATTCTGTTATTCATCATACTTGATAGCATATAGTACTTACAGCATATAAGTAGTTATAATTGAGCGCATTCTGACTTCTAAGGCAAATGTACCTGTATTTAACACTGTAATATCAGGTTACATCACTTCATTATGTATACTACAAGTTACAATGTATGTAATCTACAGGCTAGACATAGTGCTGTATGTGTTATTTATTTTTAGATTTAGTGCAGCTGAATACATTTCATGTTATGCACCAGTGCATCATTTTTTGCTTGTAGTATGAGCAAGTGTAAACTGCAGTGCTCACCTGAACCGCCTTTGTCATGGTTAAAATATTGAATTATAATCTATAAAAATGTTTTTATTTTTTTTAGTGTTTTCCTCTAGCATGTACTACAACAAATTAGCATGTGTAGTATGTACTAAGTGCTGAATGAGTAGGCTCAAAGCAAAGTGTTAGTTAGATGCCAATGGAGCAAAAATATAGGAAATAAACAATAAAAATCTCATTTGCTTATGTTCTAATGTAATATATACCAAAACAGTTATTTGCCTCAGGGTTAGAGGACGTTCCCATCTTGGGGTCTTGTCAGCGGCCTGAACCTCTACATAATTATAAATTATAATAATAATAATAATAATAATAATAATAATAATAATAATAATAATAATAATAATAATAATAATAATAAT